>SJYX01015309.1:176295-194224 GCA_006410675.1 Oreotragus oreotragus | reverse complement strand
CCAGAACAAAACTGATTAAAGCACAAACTGGAAAACAAAACTAAACGAAGGTACCAATTTGGGAATAAAGCACTGAAAATAAAACTAACAAATATGTTGAGAGGAAAAAAGAGAAAGTAAACAAAGAAAGAATAGATATACAAAGTTAAATAGAGGTATATAAAGATTTATATATGTTAAAGATTAAATGGAAGGGGAAAAGACCAGTAGGAAAATAAAACAAAGGAATAAATGTATAAAAAATAATAATGATTTAAAAAATTAAAAATTAAAATTCAAGTAAGAGAAAAGAAAAAAAAAAAAGAGGAAAACTCCACAGAAATGCAAAAGCCCAAAGTAGAAGCAGAGATTTGTGGCAACAGTAAAAAATGTGACTGAGAAAATGAAAAGAAAGCTCAAAAGCTTAATTGAATTTCTTAGTGCCAATAAAATCAACAACTACAAGAGGGGGAGGAAAAGGAGAAAAAAATCCAAAAGAATCTACATAACAAGTCAAAAAATAAGAATAATAAATGTTTTTCATGAGTCACTGCTGTCAGAGTCCTTTCCTATGCTGGGAATCACGGTCTGCCTTACCTCCCTGGGATGCCCTCCAACACTGTACTGTTCTCAGGTCCTGCTGTGGGGGCTGCTCAGATTCTAAGCTGGTCCTACTCCTGTGTGTTCTTGCCGCCAATGTCCACAGCTGTCAGAACTAGTGCATTTTCTTTCGTGGAAGCTCTCAATGGCCTTTTATATATTCCATAGGCACAGAGTCTTCCTAGTTGATTGTGTGGATTTAATCTGCAGCTTGTACAGCAGGTGGGAAGGTTTTGGGTCTTCTTCCTTAGCCACACTGCCCTTGGGTATCAATTGTGGTATTATTTCCACCTCTATATGTGGTTCATCCACTGGGGTTTAGCTCCTGAGGCTGGAGAGCTTCGGTTTGGCCCTATGAGGGCCAGCTGTGGAGGTTGTGCAACTTCTTTGGTTACAAGGGTTTTAGAAGCACCATGTATTCAGGGGTGCTCACTGCTAGGGCAACAGGAAATATAGTTCTCTAGAAGGATATGGCAACCAATATTGGCCAATACACTCCAGTATTCTTGCCTGAAGAACACCCTCTCTGACAGAGAAGTCTGACAGGACCTAAGTAACCCTGCACGCATAAACACAAGACTTTTTTTTTTTCCCTCTTTTTTGGCCTGTGCAGCCTTGTCCCAGTGACAGTTGAGCATGGAGGTGGTGCAGCTTCTTGGGTTGCAAGGATATTGGAAGCACCAGGTATTCAGGGGGGTTCACTGCTAGGGCAACAGGAAATATAGTGTTCTAGAAGGGTATGGCAACCAATATTGGCCAATACACTCCAGTATTCTTGCCTGGAGAACACCCTCTCTGACAGAGAAGTCTGACAGGACCTAAGCGAGCCTGCACGCATAAACACAAGACTTTTTTTTTTTTTTTTTCCTCTTCTGTAGCCTGTGGCAGCCCTGTCCCCGTGAGAGTTGAGCGTGAAGGTGGTGTAGCTGCTTGGCTTGCAGGGACCCTGGTGACGCCAAGCGTTCAGGGAAACAAACTGCTTCCACGGCAGGAGTTATGGCCCTATCAGAATTTTTCTTTTTCTCTTTTTTTTTTTTTTTTTTTTTTGAGCCTCTTGTAGCTGGTAATCAGAAGTCCTTGTTGGCCAGTGTTTCTCTGTATCTCTGCCTATTCAGGCACTTCCAGGGCTCTCTTGTCTGGGGTCCTTCTCTGTTGTTTGGTGCCTCAGGCACATAGAGAGGCCCCCTGACTAGGGTCCTACTCTGTATATTGTTGTGTCAGGCACTTAAAGGAGCACGCTGAGTGGGGTCCTACTCTGTAATTCAGTGTGTCAGGCATTTGATGGACCAGTCTCTCTATTGTTCAGTTGTTGGTGCTGGCTTGTGGGGACAGAGAGGCTATCATGATGGCTCTGCTCCCTACACGTAACTCAGAAGTATTGCCTTGCTTCCATGGCTGCCTGGCTTTCCTCCACCAGCATTTCCCACCACAATCTCCTCCCTCACATCCCCTCAATCTGTCTCTCTGCAGCCAACAAAAGCCCTCACACTGGGATTGGTCCACAATCACTAAACTCCAGCTCCCAGCCACTGCCCCTTCCAGGGGACCTACATTCCTGGAGAGCATATGTATGGCTGTGGCAAGTACTGTCTGATTCTCATCCCACTTAGGCTGTCACAGATCAGCTGTTTCACTCTCAGCCTTAAATGTTTCTCCTCTGACTCAGACAATTGCCCCACTGTGGGGATCAGACCCCTGCTTCAGTTCCCCCACCCATCAAGGGCAAGTCTAGTCCTACTTATACTCCTGTTTTTCCCCCTAGTTTCTTCATCCTACCGAGTTTTGCATGGTTCTATATATTTTTTCCACTGATCAGTTCCTCCTGTCCACTATCAGCTGGTGTTCTGCATGAACTTCTGTGTCTGAAGGTGTATTCCTGATGTATCTGTAAAGAGAGATGCACTCTACTTCCGTCTACTCCTCTGCCATCTTCTGGTTTTCTCCATTTCTAATCTTAATGTCACAATACATTACAACTTAGTACAGAAGCAATCAATGAATAGAACATTACCTTCATGACGTGATTTGGGTGTTTTGAAGGAAATAATCTTAGCAGTGGTGTGTAAATGAATATAGTGTTAAATGGGAAAAGATTACCTATGTAGTATTTTCACACCTAAATTTCTCTTCTTCAATCAGATGTCTAGGCAGCTAGTAGCAGAAATCCATAGCAATTCAGAAGATCTATCATGAATAAAACACAAAAGAAAATAGAAAACTGGAACCAAAGCTCTTCAAAATAACAGCGTATTAGGTTTAAACCTGAAATTGTAATTTTACCAACAGCTATGTGGAGAGCAAGGGCCAACAGAATAAATCCATGTTATAGGGTTTTTTTTTTNTTAGTGACTCAAGCCAGGTGACAGGGCAAGGTCCATGAGTGCCTTTGTTGACCCGGACCAGCTGGAGTTTAGGCATTGTGGAGCAACATCCCAGGGCAAGGGCTCCTGTTGACTGTGGAGAGATAGATTGAGGGGATGTGAGGAAATGCTGGTGGAAGAAATCCAGGCAGCCATGGAAGCAAGGCAATACTGCTGAGTCACGTGTAGGGAGTAGAGCCACTGTCTCTTATACACATCCATTCAAGCTGGTTTTAGAAAAGGCAGAGGAGCCAGAGATCAAATGGCCAACATCCGCTGGATCATTGAAAAAGCAAGAGAGCTCCAGTAAAACATCTCTTTCTGCTTTATGGACTATGCCAAAGCCTTTGACTGTTATTTTCCACAATAAACTGTGGAAAATTCTGAAAGACATGGGAATACCAGACCACTTGACCTGCCTCTTGAGAAACCTATATGCAGGTCAGGAAGCAACAGTTAGAAATGGACATGGAACAACAGACTGGTTCCAAATAGGAAAAGGAGTATGTCAAGGCTGTATATTGTCACCCTCCTTATTTAACTTATATGCAGAGTACATCATGACAAATGCTGGGCTGGAAGAAGCACAAGCTGAAATCAAGATTGCTGGAAGAAATATCAATAATCTCAGATATGCAGATGACATCACCCTTATGACAGAAAGTGAAGAGGAACTAAAAGCCTCTTGATGAAAGTGAAATAGGAGAGTGGAAAAGTTGGCTTAAAGCCCAACATTCAGAAAACTAAGATCATGGCATCTGGTCCCATCACATCATGGGAAATTGATGGGGAAACATGGAAATATTTTCAGACTTTATTTTCGGAGGCTCCAAAATCACTGCAGATGGTGACTACAGCCATGAAATTAAAAGACGCTTGCTCCTTAGAAGGAAAGTTATTACCAACCTAGATAGCATAGTAAGTGGAGAGTGGAAAATTTGGCTTAAAGCTCAACATTCAGAAAACTAAGATCATGGCATCTGGTCCCATCACATCATGGGAAATTGATGGGGAAACAGTGGAAATAGTATCAGACTTTATTTTCGGAGGCTCCAAAATCACTGCAGATGGTGACAGCAGCAATGAAATTAAAAGACGCTTACTCCTTAGAAGGAAAGTTATTACCAACCTAGATAGCATAGTAAAAAGCAGAGATATTACTTTGCCAACAAAGGTCCGTCTAGTCAAGGATATGGTTTTTCCAGTGGTCATGTATGTCCCATCACATCATGGGAAATTGATGGGGAAACATGGAAATATTTTCAGACTTTATTTTCGGAGGCTCCAAAATCACTGCAGATGGTGACTACAGCCATGAAATTAAAAGACGCTTGCTCCTTAGAAGGAAAGTTATTACCAACCTAGATAGCATAGTAAGAAGCAGAGATATTACTTTGCCAACAAAGGTCCATCTAGTCAAGGATATGGTTTTTCCAGTGGTCATGTATGGATGTGAAAGTTGGACTGTGAAGAAAGCTGAGTGCCAAAGAATTGATGCTTTTGAACTGTGGTGTTGGAGAAGACTCTTGAGAGTCCCTTGGACTGCAAGGAGATCCAACCCGTCCATTCTAAAGGAGATCAGCCCTGGCTGTTCATTGGAAGTACTGATGCTGAGGCTGAAACTCCAATACTTTGGCTACCTGATGTGAAGAGTTGACTCATTGAAAAAGACCCTGATGCTGGGAGGGATTGGGGGCAAGAGGAGAAGTGGACAACAGAGGATGAGAAGGATGGATGACATCACCGACTCAATGCACATGAGTTTGGGTGAACTCTGGGTGTTAGTGATGGACAGGGAAGCCTGGCCTGCTGTGATTAATGGGGTCACAAAGAGTCGGACAGGACTCTGTTCATTGGAAGGACTGATGCTGAGGCTGAAACTCCAATACTTTGGCTACCTGATGTGAAGAGCTGACTCATTGAAAAAGACCCTGATGCTGGGAGGGATTGGGGGCAAGAGGAGAAGTGGACGACAGAGGATGAGAAGGATGGATACCATCACCGACTCGATGCACATGAGTTTGGGTGAACTCCGGGTGTTAGTGATGGACAGGGAAGCCTGGCCTGCTGTGATTAATGGGGTCACAAAGAGTCGGACAGGACNAAAGACCCTGATGCTGGGAGGGATTGGGGGCAAGAGGAGAAGTGGACGACAGAGGATGAGAAGGATGGATACCATCACCGACTCGATGCACATGAGTTTGGGTGAACTCCGGGTGTTAGTGATGGACAGGGAAGCCTGGCCTGCTGTGATTAATGGGGTCACAAAGAGTCGGACAGGACTGAGCGACTGAACTGAACTGAACATGTTACAAAGAATCATTTACAGAAGAAACACAGTGAATAATTAAAATAAATAACAATATAGAAGGTGAAAATTACAGAAAAATTGAAAACATTTAGTTACATTTAGAAAATTGTAAGAATCATTGAATTATAATTACATTAAATTTGGGAAATCGTGCATATTATAAAAGAGTGATCAAACAGTAAACGCAAAGTGGTATAACTAAAAAAGAGCAAACTAGGGAAGCATAAATATATTGCAAATGTAAACTATCCTTCTTTTGACCTTAAACTCATAACTGGAAAATGTTTCTTTGACTTTGACCTTGACCTAATTATGTAGTTCAACTCCAACTCTTGAAGGTACCCCTTGTGCTGGGTCATAAGCCTGGTCTCAATGTAGACAGGGAACCCACTATAAATTTGCATGTTTCTCCCAGGACCCTTTTGTTTCTTTTGTCTTCCTAATAGTTCAACTAGTATTTTAATTCATGTTAATTTTAAAATGTATTTTCTTTATGAAATCAAATAAATTTATATTATATTAAATTATATTTTACTTTCAACGAAAACCATTTTTAGAGTTGCAAGCAAGAAATGCTGTGGTATTGGAAGGTTACTGCTTTCTTCCCAATCCAGTTTATTATTGTAAATAGCATAAGTTATATGTCAAAATAATAAACTATAAAATTATAAATAGAAAAAGGCACTAGAGACTTGGAAAACTGCCACTAACTTGCTATATGACATGCAAAATCCATTAATATTTCTGGTCATTAATTACCCTAGTTATAAATTAATGATATAAACTAGATTATCTCAATGTTACATGTTCTGTGTATGAGTTCAGGTGAATTTGCTTCCCACTGATTATCTTCAGTATCTAAAAATTATCTTTTCTGTTGAGCTTCAGTAAATATATTTAAATACTACAAAATGAGTAGATATAGATTTTTCAGTAGATAGGGCTCATAGAAATACCAGTGACTAGGTATCATAAATACTCCTGCTTCTAGTAAATACATATTACGGAGCAGATGTACAAATTTATCTTTGTATAGTCTTTTAAAATATAGAAATTTAAGTACATAATAATCACTATTCACTAAGCTTTAAATTGCAAAGTTAAAGGCAGTCATTTTTTCTCCAATACTATTGAAAGCCCACATCTGGATTTTAAATACTCTTTTCCCCTAAAAGCCTTCATCTTGAAGCATACATGAAATGCAGAGCAGGGGTAGAAATATTGTCAGTATACTGTAAAAAAAATTGTCTTAAGGTTAAATTCCACAACTAAATATTTTAAATATTTTATGATTAACTTAATAAAATAACCCTTTGATTCAGGTTGCTTATTCATTATAGCATTTCATACTGAGTCAAAAGGGACATGCCTGTTTTGTTTAACACAAACTTGAATTGGGGGCTTATATAAGGAAACCAGAAATAAAGTATTTTAGAAAATTAGGATATTAACCAATTACCAGATATTCTTTTTTTGTTGTTGAAGTACAATTGATTCACAATATTGTGAAATATTTTCTACACAGCAGTGAATCAGTTATATACATATATACATTCATGAAATTTAGAAAGATGTTAATGACAACCCTGTATGAGAGACCGCAAAAGAGACAAGGATGTATAGAACAGTCTTTTGGACTCTGTGGGAGAGAGAGAGGGTGGGATGATTAGGGAGAATGGCATTGAAACATGTGTAATATCATATATGAAACAAATTGTCAGTCCAGGTTCAGTGCATGATACTGGATGCTTGGGGCTGGTACAGTGAGACGACCCAGAGGGATGGTACCTGTGGCGAATTCATGTTGATGTATGGCAAAACCAATACAATACTGTAAAGTAAATATATATATATATATATACATATATATATATATATATAATTTTCCATTATGGGTTATCAAAAGGTAGTGAATATAGTTCCCTATGCTATACAGCAGAACTTTATTGTTTATCCACTCTAGACAGAATATTAATAGCATCTGCCAACCCCCAAGTCCCAGTCCATCCTTCTCCTTCCCCTTCCCAGATAGTCTTAAAGAAATAGACTGACCTGAGAATTCTATGAAAAATAAACTCTGTTCTATGTTTTCTAAGTAATTTCAATTTCAGTGATAATTGACTTTTTGATAACAGGTTTACAAATAACCAGCAGAGAAAAAATGAAATAGGTATAAATTCTCTGGTGGCTCAGACAGTAAAGCATCTGCCTACAAAGCAGGAGACCTGGGTTCAATCCCTGTGTAGGGGAGATCTCCTGGAGAAAGAAATGGCAACCCACTCTGGCAACCCACTCCAGGATTCTTACCTGGAAAATCCCATGGATGGAGAAGCCTGGTAGGCTACAGCACATGGGGTCACAAAGAGTCGGACACGACTGAGCAATTTCACTCTCTTTCTTTCTTACAGAAAAAAAAACGGGTTTCTAATAATGCTGAGAAACATATATGTAACTTAAACTTCATTCAGATTTAGTTTTAAAAAACAAAGACTAAATAAACTGTTTGTATAACTGAATTTTTTCAAATTCCTAAAATGACACATCTTAAAATTATACAGCTAAGAATTATTGTCAGATGAAAAGATAAAGAGTAGATATTGCTAGATGGCCATCAAAATTCAGGAATCATGAAAACTTAGCAGAAAATACATAGCCACTTTTATTTACTAAAGTCCTCAGGTTACAATTATTATATTATGATACTAAAAATAATTCCAGATTAATGTTGATGATGTTATGAATCATAATAGCATAAGAAGGCAATCTAGGATAAATAAAAGGATTGTAACTCTATAACTGGTGCTCTGTTTCAATGTCATGAAGGTAAAGTATGTGTTAAGTGTCAGGAGCTCAGCTTAGCTGGGTAACATAGCTGTTAGGTGTACAACAGTAGCTTATTAAAGAATTAAGCCAAAATGGAAAGAGTTAAGCCTTTGATCACTTACTGCAATGCTTGAAGGAAAGAAGAGAACACAATGACTCCCAACTGTTTTATTTCCCTCATGAAAATGGTGCCCTGGTTCAGGAGCAGGTTGACCAGGACAGATGTGGGATTGTCTCTGTTTGGGAGCCCCAAACAATGACTCTGAGAGTTTTATGAACCCCAAAGATATGAGGAGGACAGGGGTAAGGGCTAGGAGCAGAAAAGTATTAAGTACTAAGTCAGGGTGGGGAAAGTCTTATTCAAGTGGTTTCCCGCCTGCCCTCATAAGGAACTCTCAGCAGAAGCTCTTAAAGAGAGCCTCAGGTTGTAGTTGTTGTTCAGTCACTAAGTTGTGTCCAACTCTTTGAGACTCCATGAAGTGTAGCATGCCAGGCTCCCCTGTCCTTCACTCTCTCCTGGAGTTTGCTCAAATTCATGTCCACTGAGTCGGTGATGTTATCAATCATCTCATCCTCTGCCACTCCCTTCTCCTTTTGCTTTCAATCTTTCCCAACACTGGGGCCTTTCCAGGTATAGAAACCTAAGAGTGAAGGTCCTCTGAAGGCTGTCAGATAAAGCCTCTGTAATTGCATATGGTCAGACATCACACAGAAGTTTTTAACCAGATGCAAGTGTCCTCTGTAAGCATACATTTGAACTGTTAAACAATGCTTGATAACCAGTATCATTATCAGAAAATAGTGTTCAAAGTTTCCATTCTGAAGAAAAGGTAATAAAAGACATTGTGACAACTAATTATTTATGTGAAGTGTTTTTAGAGAACCTTGAAGAGCAAAGATTTTCCAAAGATAAAAGTCAGAGAATACAATAAATGACTTCCCTTAGGTTTGCTCATGGACTTCCCTGATAGCTCAGTAGGTAAAGTATCCATCTGCAATGCAGGAGACCCTGGTTGGATTCCTGGATCAGGAAGATCTGCTGGAGAAGGGATAGGCTACAACACTCCAGAATTCTTGGGCTTCCCTTGTGGCTCAGCTGCTAAAGAATCACCTGCGATGTGGGAGACCTGGGTTTGATCCCCAGGTTGGGAAGATCCCCTCAAGAAGGGAAAGGCTACCCACTCCAATATTTTGGTCTAGGGAATTCAACGGACTGTATAGGCCATGAGGTTGCAAAGAGTCGGACACAACTAATGACTTTAACTTTCAGGTTTGTTAATGCTTTTGAACAAGACCCAAGCAAATAATCAATAAGAAACTCCCCTATTGTAAACAGTGTACCACACTATAAAGCCTCAGTTCAAAGCAAGTTAGAAAAACTACTCTAAGGGGAATCTTTGTCTCTCTCAGCAACACTGATAAGCACTGGCCACTGATCTTCCAAACGCTTCCAGATGGCTAAACAAAGCATCAAACTGAATTCTGCCCCTACCACTGTGAACCACTGTCAATGAATAACATCCTATTAAAAGGAAGGGGAAAGAAATGGTTACATGTACTTCCAATTTAACTGCTGTGTGTCAATAGACAAGCTTCTATTTTAATATGTGCTATAATCAATGTTTAGTTTAAACAACCACATCAAGGCTTTAAAGAACATTAGGGAAGTCTAAAAGATATAAAACATTTGGAATGATGTGGTTAAATATGAACTAGATTAAGAGTTTAGAGGGCTGATACACAAGTGCGGGTTGATACACAATTCCTCTGTGGATTAATTAATATTACTTTCATCAATAGTAACATGGTTAGATTAACATAATTAGTCTAATTATGATAACAAATTTAGGATGAGAAAATCCTAACTTAAGGAATGCATACACTCACAATGCTGTGATGCTGATCTGAATGTGACTAGCGGTCATGCAGATGGGAGGGATGAATGGATTTGGAAGCAACTGAGGAGTGAAATAGGCAACGTAATATATAGGGTGTGAAGAGTAAAAAGATGACGTTAAAGATGATATACAATCTTCTGGCACAGTTAAATAAAAGATAATAACATTCCTTGGAAAAAGCCACTTTATAATAACAGCAGATCTTTGACATTATAAAGGAGGTGGAAGTAATAAATTGTTTGGAAAACCTGGACTTTGAGGCATCTGTGTCCTATCTTGGAAAAATATCAAACTAACATTGATTTCAGTAATGTTAGTAAAGCCCAGAGATTGTCACCAGAGTGAACCAGAAAAAAAAAAAAAAACAGAGCAAGCACACGTGAAAAAATTTAAGGTGAATATTTGAGAGGATTTCTAGTCCAAAGAAAATGACAAAGCTATAGCCAAGAAGGAGGTGGGTCTTATTCTTATCCAGGATCTCATTCAGGTATTCAGACATTAAGAAGTCCGTGTGATGGGAAAAAATATAACAGAAGAACAGAGTGCATGACTCTGTGCGTTTCTTTAATGACTCTAGGAAAGATTCCATCTCAGTGAGACTGGCAACTGAGTACCTGACTGAGAGAAACGAAGAAGCTGAATATGCTCAGTGCTGATGTATACTATCACGTAAGAAATGAATCGCCAGTCTATGTTAGATGCAGGATGCAGGATGCTTGGGGCTGGTGCATGGGGATGATCCGGAGGGATGATGTGAGGTGGGAGGTGGGAGGAGGGGTTCATGTTTGGGAGTTCATGTACACCCGTGGTGGATTCATGTCAATGTATGCCAAAACCAATACAGTACTGTAAAGTAAAATAAAGTAAAAATAAAAATTTAAAAAAAAATGAAAGAAGAGTCACATGATAAAATTCTTGGGAATAGTCAACTTAAAATATTAAGAATAATTTAGGTAAAATCTTGAGGGAAAAAAGGACAAAGAATTTCATAGTCTTTCATTTATTCAAAATTAAGTGAGATGATATTCTATCACTAGCTCCACATGGACCATGAGAATTTACTTGAAAGCACTCTGCCTAATGAGAAGGCACATATATTGTAAAATAAAAGAGGGGCTAGTTTAATAAAATTGCTGCTATATTACCATGCAAATATGATCTATTAATACATAATATGCACATTGTGGTTTATTAACAGAATTGTGACAGTGAGCTGAAAATTAGGAAAAACTGAAAAGTGGAGATCAGAAGAAGCTATTAGAGAATACAGCATTATAATCACAATCCAATGATCAGAAAACTGTGTTGGGGAAGTCATTGTTTTAGCAACTGCTTTGTGCAAGCAAAATGATGGCACTTAGACACTTAACCACTCACACTGGCCTCTGAAACTTTGTGTCAACATCAATGTCTCTATAACCTTGCTTGCAAGCTATTAAAGTCAAAAGCAGTAACAATATGGTCTTTCTCTGACTTCCCCCTTTCGAATCACATTAAAATTAACTTACTGTACACAACATAATTACTATACAGAATACTAACTATAAGGAAATCTGACAAATATAGCATTTTAGAATTCTGGAGATTTTAGTAAAGGAAAAAATTGTATAAAAATAGATGCACTGAGGTGGGAAGACGGGGCTGTGGCCAGCAGGCTACACACCAGGATGCTCCTGACTGGATCTGCCCCTGCGAGCCCCTTAGTGACTCAAGCCAGGTGACAGGGCAAGGTCCATGAGTGCCTTTGTTGACCCAGCATCCAGTTTACCCCAGGAGAACAAGATGGCAGAGGAGCAGGTGGACATGGAGTACATCTCTCTCCACAGACACATCAAGAATACATCTTTAGACACAGAAGTGCATGCAGAACACCAGCTGAGAGCAGACAGGAATACCTAACCAGTGGAAAAGAATTTATAGAAGACAAATTTCTATAGGAGGAAGGAACTAGGGGGAAAAACAGAAGTGTTAGGAGGATGGGACCTGCCCTCAGTGGGTGGGGGAACTGAAGCAGGGGTCTGATCCCCACAGTGGGGCAATTGTCTGAGTCACAGGAGAAGCATTTAAAGCTGAGAATGAAATAGCTGATCTGTGGCAGCCTAAATGGAATGAGAATCGGCCAGCCCTTGCCGCAGCCATACATATACCGGACAGGACCCCCGGACCAGCTGGAGTTTAGGCATTGTGGAGCAAAATCCCAGGGCAAGGGCTCCTGTTGACTGTGGAGAGATAGATTGAGGGGATGTGAGGAAATGCTGGTGGAAGAAAGCCAGGCAGCCATGGAAGCAAGGCAATACTGCTGAGTCACATGTAGGGAATAGAGCCATCACGATAGCCTCTCTTTCCCCACAAGCCAGCATTGGCACCTGAACAATAGAGAGGCTGGCCCATCAAATGCTGGACACACTGACTTACAGAGTAGGACCCCACCCAGATTGCCCCCTTAAGTGACTGACAAAACAATCTACAGAGAAGGACCCCAGGCAAGGGAGCCCTCTAAGTGCCTGAATGGGAGGAGCTACAGAGAAAGACTAGCCAAAGAGGCCTTCTAATCGCCAGCTACAAGAGGCTCAGAAAAAATACTTTGATAGGGCCATAATTTCTGTGGTGAAGGCAGTCTGTGTCCCACAAGCTAAGCAGCTGTGCCACCTTCACGCTCAACTCTCACTGGGGCAGATCTGCCACAGGCAAAAAGAGTCTTGCATCTATGCTGCAGGGTCACTTCTGTCGTGTCTGACTCTTTGTGACCCTGTAGACTGTGGCCTGTCAGGCTTCTCTGATAGGTAGTGGAGTTCTCTAGGCAAGAATACAGGAGCATGTTGGCCAATACTGGTTGCCATACCCTTCTAGACCACTTTTTTTCCTGCTGCCCTAGCAGCCAATGCCCCTGAGTACCTGGTGCTTCCAATACCCCTGCAACCCAAACAGCTGCACCACCTCCACTCCTGGGCCTCATAGGGCCAAACCCAAGTCCTCCAGGGAATCCACAGAAGCAAAGCCCAGTGCACAACCCACATATAGAGGTGGAAATAAAACCACAATTGAAACTCAGAGGCAGTGAGGCTAAAAAAGACCCAAAACTTTCCCACCAGCTGTACAAGCTACAGATTAAATCCACTAGGCAATCAACTAGGCAGACTCTGTGTCTATGGAATATATAAAAAGCCATTGAGAGCTCCCACAAAAGAAAATGGACTAGCTCTTATAGCTGTGGACATTGTAAGCAAGAACAAACAGGAGTAGGACAAGGTTAGAATCTGAGGTGACCCCACAGCAGGTTTAGAGATCAGTAGTGTTGGAGGGCATCCTAGGGAGGTAAGGTGGACTGTGACTCCCGGCATGGGAAAAGACTCTGACATCAGTGACTCAAGGAAAATATTTATTATTCTTAATTTTTGACCTCTCTGTAGATTCTTCTGGATTTCTTCCCCCCTGCCCCCCATTGTAGGTGTTTATTTTATTGGCACTGCAAGAGCTGGGTTGGCACACTAAGCGTGGGCAGCTGTGAGAGCCGGGCTGGTGCACTAAGCGTGGGCGAGAGGAGTTACCCCACGTCCAAGGTCAGGGGCAACAGCCTAGAGTGCCAGGCTGAGACAGTGCAGGATTGGCCGAGAGGAGATACCCTGTGTCTGAGGTTGGGGCGGCAACAGAGAAGAGCTACCCTGCTTCCGAGGTCAGTGGCAGCCAGGAGGAGCTACCCCGCATCCGAGGTCAGGGGCAGCAGCTGGGAGAAGCCACCTCTTGCCCAAGGCCAGGGGCGGTGACCCTGAGGAGCCACCCCGAGCCTGAGCCCGAGGCCAGGGGTGGCAGCTGGGAGGAGCCACCCACACCCGAGGCCATGGCCATCGGCCGGGAGGAACAATGCAAGGAGCTGTGATTGCACAGGCGCAGGAGGGCCTAGAGGAGCTATCTCATGTTGAAGGTCAGGAAAGGCGGTGGTAAGAAGATACCCCTCATCCAAGGTAAGGAGCAGCGGCTGTGCTTTGCTGGAGCAGCCATGAAGAGACACCCCATGACCAGGTAAGANGACCCCATGAATCACAGCACGCCAGGACTCCCTGTCCATCACCAACTCCAGGGGTTCACTAAAACTCATGTCCATCAAGTCAGTGATGCCATCCAGCCATCTAATCCTCTGTCATGCCCTTCTTCTCCTGCCCCCAATCCCTCCCAGTATCAGAGTCTTTTACAACTGTCTCTTATACACATCTAGATGTGTATAAGAGACAGACATATAGTCTCTTAAAAATGAAAAATGATATTAATAGCTTATAGAAAAGTAAATAAAAGAAATTCCTAAACAAATAAAAAGATTCTCCTGTATTAGAAGAGAGATGTAAATCAAATCACATTCAAATAAATTTCTTTTCCTATCAGAGTAGCATCAAGAAATGTGTGGGTAATCTCTTTTTGCATTACTTGTAGAAGTATAAATTGATAAACCCTCTCAAAGAAATAAGTTGTCTCTCTCATTCTCTCTCCATTCATATATATATATATATAATTTACTTATATATGTGAATTATATATTATCCTAACTCTGTATTTTGAAATTTTTTATAGATATAAATGCATGTATGCAAACATCTATATAATAAATCATGATACTTTTCTGAAAGAGAAATGTCTTAATCTATATATCTATACATCTACATGTAATCTACATTTTATGATGCCCTACTTTATCATCTAAAAGGTAATATTAAATAGAAGATAATATTAAATAACAAAAGCAAGATTCAGAGTATTGCTTCTATGTGCATACATTCCCTATGGGAAGGTTTATGAATAACTGATAACATTGGTTACTTCCAACTAGGGATTGACTAATGTTTTTTGTTGGAGGGAAATTATTAATTCTCCTAAACTTTGATTGTGTAAAGAATTCAAAATAATTGAATAAAATAAAAATTAAGATAATTTCCAGCATTTATTTAACTATGATATAGAAATATCAGCACTGAAATCTCTCTCAGATGAAATAAAATTTCATATAAGGAAGAACTTTATTACTCAAGATTATTATTCCCCAATGGCTCAATGGCAAATAATCCACCTGCAGTACAGGAGATGCAGAGAAACAGATTTGATCCCTGGGTTGGGAAGATTCTTCTGGAAGATGAAATGGTAACCTGCTCCAGTAATCTTGCCCAAAATATCCCATGGACACAGGAGCCTGGTGGGCTAGAGTACATGGAGTCGCAAAAAGTTTGGACATGACTGAATGACTAAACAACAAAGTCATATAATCATGAAGTAAAAAGAGAACAAAACTTGAAATCATGGCAACCAAGCCTCAGTTCAGTTATAGCTGTCTTTGATGAGTCATGATTTATTTTTAAAATAAGGATGAAGCATAGAGTTCCCTTGTGGCTCTGCTGGTAAACAATCCACCCTCAATGTGGGACACCCAGGTTCGATCCCTGGGTTGAGAAGATCCCCTGGAGAATGGAAAGGCTACCCACTACAGTATTTTGGCCTGGAAAATTCCATGGACTGTATAGTCCATGGGGTCGGAAAGAGTTGGACACAGCTGAGTGACTTTCACTTTCATTTTTCACTTTCATAGAGAAGTACTTAAAGGCATAGATTTTAAAACCATCAGCTTAGTCATTTTGAATGAGCTTTGTACACTCAGTTTATCTGAGTCCTATTTTTCTCACTGTTAAAGTGCAGATGTGTGCATGCTCAGTCGCTCAGTTGTGTCTCACTCCTTGTGACCCCATGTTCCTAAAGGCTCCTCTGTCCATGGGATTTTCCAGGCAAGAATACTGGAGTGGGTTTCCATTTCCTACTCCAAGGGATCTTCCTGACCCACAGATTGAATCTGTGTCTGAAAATGCAGATAACAGAGCATTAGTTGATATTCAAACCATGACTGTAGGAGAGTCTCTGGGACATGTAGGTCTCAGAGAAGAGAAATAAGACAAATATGACTCCAAAAAGACACAGTGAGTCCTATAGTGTGTTCCTGAGAGTTTACACATACATTTCACTGGCCAAAGCAAATCATATAGTGTAGAAAAAAGCGTCATCTTCCTTCTAGGACAAATCTGATTGCCAATGGGACATAAGAGGGAGGAGTAAGAAATTATCTTGACAATACAATCCACTATGTACAACTAACAAATAAATTGTTTTAGCACTGTGCTATATTTTGACCCTATTATAAGTAGTTTATATATAATGGCACCTCATTCCAGTACTCTTATGTGGAAAATCCCACAGACGGAGGAGCCTGGAAGGCTGCAGTCCATGGGGTTGCTGAGGGTCAGACACAACTGAGCGACTTCACTTTCACTTTGCAATTTCATGCATTGGGGAAGGAAATGGCAACCCACTCCAGTATTCTTGCCTGGAGAATCCCAGGGACAGGGGAGCCTGGTGGGCTGCCGTCTATGGGGTCGCACAGAGTTGGACACGACTGAAGTGACTTAGTAGTAGTAGTACTACTACTAGTAGTAGTATATATACATGATCTAAACTGTATTAGTTCATTATCTCAATTCTCTCTAGAGGAAATAGGAAATATAAAAATGAATACAATGATGAGGATTTTGAATGTCTGTCTCTTAAACTGACACTGTAGTAGGATAAGCTTAGTGAATAACTCATACTGACTTGAACTTTGTGACTTTCCCTATTTCATAAGAAACCCACACTTGTTAAAACTCCTCATTATTAACAACAACAAAAAAAAAACTGTCAAATTCCTGAATTTTAAGAAACAGCACAGTTATAGGTCATGCCTCTAGTGTTTTGCAAAGCATCTACTATTTAATATACATGAAATAATGAGAAGAAGAAATAGTTAACTGGCACAGTTAAGTAACATGTAGGTAGAAGTTTAGTTATTGAGACAGGATTTTTCAGATGAATTGAGCCAAGTAGCACACTGAACAGGTGAAGATATAAACAAAGACCTGGAAAGGGTTTAAGTTTCTGAATATCTTTCTTATCCTATTGTTTGTCTATAATTAAAGTTACATGATTCAAACTTTGTTGTGCTCTAAGGATCCTTTAAATACTTTTCTGGTTTTCTTTTACTTTGCTATACAGGTATATGTAAGGATGCCCTAAGACAGGGATCCCCAAACTCCAGGCCACAGACCAGTTTCTCCTGTCAGATCAGTGACAGTATTAGATTAAAAATAAAGTGCACAATAAATGTAATGCACTTAAATCATCCTGAAACAAACTCCCATCTCCCAGTTCATGGAAAAATGGTCTTCCAAGAAATTGGTCCCTGGAACCAGAAAGTTTAGGGACTGTTGACTTATGACACTCAAAATAGAAAAAAAATTGCATAGTATTTTTATTCTGTTTATGAAGAAAGATAAATTGCCTTCTGGTACTATTTTCATCTGTTTATGTTTGTTTCCCATTCTGCCTCATCACGTCTTCTCTCAGGGCTTCTAATTTTATTTCCTTCAATTAGGCCAAATAGTATATCAAATATACCTTATGTTTAAGTCTCTAAATATCCCAACAAATCTAATTTACTTATTATGCTGTAATGACAGTTGTTCACATTGTGCGATGCAATTTTAAATTGAGTAAATTACATATAATGCCACTCATTAGAAAGTAGACCATAGCAGAACAAAAGACCTACTGCACATTACTTTTAAATATAACTTGTGCTTTTGCTCTTGCTTATGTTTTACATCAGTTGAAATATACTCAACTTCAAATAATACGTTATCTGACTCAAACTGCTCCAAAAAATGTACTGAATCATGTTGTAGTAAGATGGCTGCAGCAATTTTGCTCTTTAATTTCACATATAATGTGGTTTGTTGAACCTTAATGAGAACAAAATAAGAACTATTTTGCCAATAGTTCTTAACAAACCACTGCTTTGGACCCATTGTCACTTTGACTTTTCACTTCCATGCACTGGAGAAGGAAATGGCAACCCACTCCAATGTTCTTGCCTGGAGAATCCCAGGGATTGA
>SJYX01015309.1:146393-161017 GCA_006410675.1 Oreotragus oreotragus | reverse complement strand
TGTGTCTCACTCCTTGTGACCCCATGTTCCTAAAGGCTCCTCTGTCCATGAGATTTTCCAGGCAAGAATACTGGAGTGGGTTTCCATTTCCTACTCCAAGGGATCTTCCTGACCCACAGATTGAATCTGCATCTGAAAATGCAGATAACAGAGCATTAGTTGATATTCAAACCATGACTGTAGGAGAGTCTCTGGGACATGTAGGTCTCAGAAAAGAGAAATAAGACAAATATGACTCCAAAAAGACACAGTAAGTCCTATAGTGTGTTCCTGAGAGTTTACACATACATTTCACTGGCCAAAGCAAATCATATAGTGTAGAAAAAAGCGTCATCTTCCTTCTAGGACAAATCTGATTGCCAATGGGACATAAGAGGGAGGAGTAAGAAATTATCTTGACAATACAATTCACTATGTACAACTAACAAATTGTTTTAGCACTGTGCTATATTTTGACCCTATTATAAGTAGTTTATATATAATGACACCTCACTCCAGTACTCTTACGTGGAAAATCCCATGGATGGAGGAGCCTGGAAAGCTGCAGTCCATGGGGTCGCTGAGGGTCAGACACAACTGAGCGATTTCACTTTCACTTTTCAATTTCATGCATTGAAGAATGAAATGGCAGCCCACTCCAGTATTCTTGCCTGGAGAATCCCAGGGACAGGGGAGCCTGGTGGGCTGCCGTCTATGGGGTTGCACAGAGTTGGACACGACTGAAGTGACTTAGTAGTAGTAGTAGTACTAGTAGTAGTAGTATATATACGTGATCTAAACTGTATTAGTTCATTATCTCAATTCTCTCTAGAGGAGATAGGAAATATAAAAATGAATACTATGATGAGGATTTTGAATGTCTGTCTCTTAAACTGACACTGTAGTAGGATAAGCTTAGTGAATAACTGATACTGACTTGAACTTTGTGACTTTCCCTATTTCATAAGAAACCCACACTTGTTAAAATTCCTCATTATTAACAACAACAAAAAAAAACTGTCAAATTCCTGAATTTTAAGAAACAACACAGTTATAGGTCATGCCTCTAGTGTTTTGCAAAGCATCTACTATTTAATATACATGAAATAATGAGAAGAAGAAATAGTTAACTGGCACAGTTAAGTAACATGTAGGTAGAAGTTTAGTTATTGAGACAGGATTTTTCAGATGAATTGAGCCAAGTAGCACACTGAACAGGTGAAGATATAAACAAAGACCTGGAAAGGGTTTAAGTTTCTGAATATCTTTCTTATCCTATTGTTTGTCTATAATTAAAGTTACATGATTCAAACTTTGTTGTGCTCTAAGGATCCTTTAAATACTTTTCTGGTTTTCTTTTACTTTGCTATACAGGTATATGTAAGGATGCCCTAAGACAGGGATCCCCAAACTCCAGGCCACAGACCAGTTTCTCCTGTCAGATCAGTGACAGTATTAGATTAAAAATAAAGTGCACAATAAATGTAATGCACTTAAATCATCCTGAAACAAACTCCCATCTCCCAGTTCATGGAAAAATGGTCTTCCAAGAAATTGGTCCCTGGAACCAGAAAGTTTAGGGACTGTTGCCTTATGACACTCAAAATAGAAAAAAAATTGCATAGTATTTTTATTCTGTTTATGAAGAAAGATAAATTGCCTTCTGGTACTATTTTCATCTGTTTATGTTTGTTTCCCATTCTGCCTCATCACGTCTTCTCTCAGGGCTTCTAATTTTATTTCCTTCAATTAGGCCAAATAGTATATCAAATATACCTTATGTTTAAGTCTCTAAATATCCCAACAAATCTAATTTACTTATTATGCTGTAATGACAGTTGTTCACATTGTGCGATGCAATTTTAAATTGAGTAAATTACATATAATGCCACTCATTAGAAAGTAGACCATAGCAGAACAAAAGACCTACTGCACATTACTTTTAAATATAACTTGTGCTTTTGCTCTTGCTTATGTTTTACATCAGTTGAAATATACTCAACTTCAAATAATACGTTATCTGACTCAAACTGCTCCAAAAAATGTACTGAATCATGTTGTAGTAAGATGGCTGCAGCAATTTTGCTCTTTAATTTCACATATAATGTGGTTTGTTGAACCTTAATGAGAACAAAATAAGAACTATTTTGCCAATAGTTCTTAACAAACCACTGCTTTGGACCCATTGTCACTTTGACTTTTCACTTCCATGCACTGGAGAAGGAAATGGCAACCCACTCCAATGTTCTTGCCTGGAGAATCCCAGGGATTGAGGAGCCTGGTGGGCTGCCGTCTATGGTGGTTGCACAGAGTCAGACATGACTGAAACGACTTAGCAGCAGCAGCAGACGATATTATGGATCCCATTTTGCAGATGCCTAAACAAACTCATGGAGATGGCAATGGCAACCCATTCCAGTACTCTTGCCTGGAAAATCCCTTGGACGGAGAAGCCTGGTAGGCTGAAGTCCACGGGATTGCAAAGAGTTGGAAACTACTGAGCGACTTCACTTTCATTTTTCACTTTCATGCACTGGAAAAGGAAATGGCAACCCACTCCAGTGTTCTTGCCTGGAGAATTCCAGGGACGGGGAAGCCTGGTGGGCTGCTATCTATGGGGTTGCACAGAGTTGGACACGACTGAAGCGACTTAGCAGCAGCAGCAGCAAACAAACTCATATATGTCAAGTTCAAATGATGGGTTGTAAACAGGCTGGAATTAGATTACTGTAATCTTCTTTTTGTCCATGATGTTTTCCAACGGTGTAAAGATGTTTGTGAGGTTACTGATTTTGGTAGATTACAAAACAGAATTTTTTAAAAAACTTAAACTGTCATAATGTGATAAAATCGATCGTTTCAGTTTATCAAAGTGAACTGAGAGAAAAGCATTTTGTCTTGCAGAGCCTCTATATTTTACTTTTAAGAAGGTAAATAAACAAATGGTGATTAGGGTAAGTACATTTTATTCTACATCAATCTTTTTCTTGGTAATTTATCTAACAAGTATTTATTAAAGATTATTATAAAAATAATGGAAAAGATAGTAAAATCACACAAAATTATTACACCTAGGCAAAAATCGCCTTTTTTATTTTGGTGCATTTTTCCCATGTTATCCAAACATATATAATGTATTTGAATTGTCTCTTTTAATGTGATGTACTGACTAAAAATGTAATTGGGACATTCCTTTTGTCTTTAGAATTTGCTTAATTATATTACATCTATAAAATGTATAATATATCTCGCTGCTGCTGCTGCTAAGTCGCTTCAGTCGTGTCTGACTCTGTGCGACCCCATAGATGGCAGCCTACCAGGCTCCTCCGTCCCTGGGATTCTCCAGGCAAGAATACTGGAGTGAGTTGCCATAGCCCTCTAGTTTTCAAATATATTGCACTTTTTATATTATAACCATTTCATGTAAGTTTATTATCTGTGTTTCTGATTACTTCCACAAAAAAAATGATTATTAAATTATTTCTCATATATATATGACATATTTTATATTAATACTCCTGTTTTTAAAGCACTTAAGTTTCACAGCAAAATGAAAAGGAAGGAACAGTAATTTCCCATTATTCTCCTATATATATGTTTCGCCCTCCATTATCAACATTCCCCCCGGAGGATTATACATTGAAGCATCATTATCACACTAAGTCCATAGTTTGTATTATGGTTCACACTTTGTGTGTTATATCTTCTATGTGTTTGAACAATATACAAGATGTACCCATGGTTATAAGTTTATACAGAATAGTTTCATTGCTCTAAAAATCCTCTGTACTCTGCGTATGCATCCCTCCTGTGACCACCAACCCCTCAATCACAATTTTTTTTACTATCATCTTAGTTTCACCTTTTCCAGAGTGTCATATGTTTGAAATCACACAGTATGCAACTTTTTCAGTCTTACTTCTTTCACTTAATAACATGCATTTAAGGTTCAACTCTTTTCTTGATTTGATAGCTCATTTCTTTTTAACACTGAATAATATTCCATAATTTGGATGTATCATAGTTTATTCATTCACTAACTGAAAGACTTTTTGGTTGCTTCCAAATTTTGGCAATCACAAATAAAGCTGCTATAAATATCCTTGTGCAGGTTTTTGTATGCATATAAGTTTTCATGATTTTGGGGCAAAAGCCAAGGAGTGTGACTGCTGAATTGTGCAGTAAGAGTATGTTTAATTTTTGAAGAAACGACTGGATTGGCTTTGTCATTTTCCATTCTTGTCAACAATTAATGAAAATTCCTGTTGCTCCAGATCATATGTTCATTTCTATCTGTCTCTTATACACATCTAGATGTGTATAAGAGACAGNTTTGCAGATGCCTAAACAAACTCATGGAGATGGCAATGGCAACCCATTCCAGTACTCTTGCCTGGAAAATCCCGTAGGCGGAGAAGCCTGGTAGGCTGAAGTCCATGGGATTGCAAAGAGTTGGAAACTACTGAGCGACTTCACTTTCATTTTTCACTTTCATGCACTGGAAAAGGAAATGGCAACCCACTCCAGTGTTCTTGCCTGGAGAATTCCAGGGACGGGGAAGCCTGGTGGGCTGCTATCTATGGGGTTGCACAGAGTTGGACACGACTGAAGCGACTTAGCAGCAGCAGCAGCAAACAAACTCATATATGTCAAGTTCAAATGATGGGTTGTAAACAGGCTGGAATTAGATTACTGTAATCTTCTTTTTGTCCATGATGTTTTCCAACGGTGTAAAGATGTTTGTGAGGTTACTGATTTTGGTAGATTACAAAACAGAATTTTTTAAAAAACTTAAACTGTCATAATGTGATAAAATCGATCGTTTCAGTTTATCAAAGTGAACTGAGAGAAAAGCATTTTGTCTTGCAGAGCCTCTATATTTTACTTTTAAGAAGGTAAATAAACAAATGGTGATTAGGGTAAGTACATTTTATTCTACATCAATCTTTTTCTTGGTAATTTATCTAACAAGTATTTATTAAAGATTATTATAAAAATAATGGAAAAGATAGTAAAATCACACAAAATTATTACACCTAGGCAAAAATCGCCTTTTTTATTTTGGTGCATTTTTCCCATGTTATCCAAACATATATAATGTATTTGAATTGTCTCTTTTAATGTGATGTACTGACTAAAAATGTAATTGGGACATTCCTTTTGTCTTTAGAATTTGCTTAATTATATTACATCTATAAAATGTATAATATATCTTGCTGCTGCTGCTGCTAAGTCGCTTCAGTCGTGTCTGACTCTGTGCGACCCCATAGATGGCAGCCTACCAGGCTCCTCCGTCCCTGGGATTCTCCAGGCAAGAATACTGGAGTGAGTTGCCATAGCCCTCTAGTTTTCAAATATATTGCACTTTTTATATTATAACCATTTCATGTAAGTTTATTATCTGTGTTTCTGATTACTTCCACAAAAAAAATGATTATTAAATTATTTCTCATATATATATGACATATTTTATATTAATACTCCTGTTTTTAAAGCACTTAAGTTTCACAGCAAAATGAAAAGGAAGGAACAGTAATTTCCCATTATTCTCCTATATATATGTTTCGCCCTCCATTATCAACATTCCCCCCGGAGGATTATACATTGAAGCATCATTATCACACTAAGTCCATAGTTTGTATTATGGTTCACACTTTGTGTGTTATATCTTCTATGTGTTTGAACAATATACAAGATGTACCCATGGTTATAAGTTTATACAGAATAGTTTCATTGCTCTAAAAATCCTCTGTACTCTGCGTATGCATCCCTCCTGTGACCACCAACCCCTCAATCACAATTTTTTTTACTATCATCTTAGTTTCACCTTTTCCAGAGTGTCATATGTTTGAAATCACACAGTATGCAACTTTTTCAGTCTTACTTCTTTCACTTAATAACATGCATTTAAGGTTCAACTCTTTTCTTGATTTGATAGCTCATTTCTTTTTAACACTGAATAATATTCCATAATTTGGATGTATCATAGTTTATTCATTCACTAACTGAAAGACTTTTTGGTTGCTTCCAAATTTTGGCAATCACAAATAAAGCTGCTATAAATATCCTTGTGCAGGTTTTTGTATGCATATAAGTTTTCATGATTTTGTCATAAAAGTATGAGGCACACTAATAATCTCATGTTCAGAGGCAATTTCAGATTACTTTTTCAGTACTTTTTGCTCACGAAGAGCCATAGTGTGATGAGTATTGGTGGTGGGATGGCAAAAATTATTAAAGACACATCTTAAAAAGTAGAGCTTTGCAAGTTTAAAATTGTGCATTTAAAACAAAAACAACAACAACAAATCTGTTTCTCTTTTAATCCATGTTACCTCCTAAAGCTCAAATTTTATATTAGTATTTATAATCCTTTTATTTTCAAAAGGCTAACTAGCATCTGTCTCTTATACACATCTAGATGTGTATAAGAGACAGTTTCTATACTGGGATATATATATATATATATATTTTAGTGATTTGAAAAAATATGTTTATAAACAGGAAGTGATTTTTTAATTACTTATTTATTTTTTTAAATGTATTTATTTTAATTGGAGGTTATGTGGGAGGGGGGTTCAGGATAAGGAACACAGAAGTTTTATCTTCTATATGATTTACAAATAGTTTTCAATAAACAGATTTTTACTTTAGTTTTCAGTTCTTTATTGCCATGTGATTATTTACACTTCGGTCATATGTTTATCATTTCTCTTATGTCTTCTAGGTTAAACCTTTAATAACAAAGGGCATTATCACTTTGATTCTATAAAATAACTTTCTTTTAGACTTATTTTTAAAATTTATTTGATAAATGTTATTTCAAATATTTAAATTATTGGGAATATTTCCCAATATAAAGTGTGCAGTATAAACTCAAATTTATTATGTGTAGGTATCTACCCTGTTGTTTAAATAGATTTATTTAAAAAAATTTGTTGATGTGGCAGAAGTACAATTCTAGAAATTTCATCCATAAACATTCATGTGAATAAAGTGAGCAGATATATCTACTCCCAGTGTAAATGAGAAAGGAGATGATAAGTTAAGTGTGTATTTGTTAAGTAGTTTAAAATAATGTTTTTTTAAATCATAAATTATGTGTTGTGCTCTATTTTATTGAATTAAATGTTTAAACTTTTTTAATAGTATATGACTACTTAAATAATCCTCAATTCCTAATAAATCATATTTTTACTATGTAAGTGTATATGGTCTGTCAAAAAATAAGTTAAAATGAAAAAATAATTAGGGTTGATATTTGACATCTCTGTGACTCTGAATGAATATTTTCTGGAAATCTTAATCTTTCAGTTTTGATGTCCATATATATTTGTGTGATGTAAGTTGATGTGATTAAGAATAATTAATAATTGTCTAAATATATTTAAGTGAAGTCTCTCAGTCATGTCTGACTCGTTGTGACCCCATGAACTGTAGCCTGCCAGGTTTCTCAGTCCATGGAATTTTCCTGGCAAGAGTACTGGAGTGATTTGCCATTTCTTTCTCCAGGGTATCTTCCAGGCCCAGGAATTGAACCTGGGTCTCCCATATGGCACTCAGATGTTTTATGGTCTAAGCCAACAGGGCTGCATGGACAGAGGAAGACTGAGAGGAGCTACTCCACGTTTGAGGTCAGGAAGGGCGGCCTAGTCTAAGGTAAGAAGCAGTGGCTGTGCTTTCCTGGAGCAGCTGTGAAGAGATACCCCGCATTCAAGGTAAGAGAAACCCAAGTGAGATGCATCAGAGGGCAGACACACTGAAACCATAATCAGAGAAAACTAGGCAATCTGATCACACGGACACAGCTTTGTCTAACTCAATGAAACTAAGCCATGCCGAGTGAGGCAACCTATGATGGATGGGTCATGGTGGAGAGGTCTGACAGAATGTGGTCCACTGGAGAAGGGAATAGCAAACCACGTCAGTATTCTTGCCTTGAGAACCCCATGAACAGTATGAAAGGGAAAAATGATAAGGTACTGAAAGAGGAACTCCACAAGTCAGTAGGTGCCCAACATGCTACTGGAGATCAGTGGAGAAATAACTCCAGAAAGAATGAAGGGAAGGAGCCAAAGAAAAACAATATCCAGCTGTGGATGTGACTGGTGATAGAACCAAGTTCCAATACTGTAAAGAGCAATATTGCATACGAACCTGGAGTGTCAGGTCCATGAATCAAGGCAAATTAGAAGTAGTCAAAGAGGAGATGGCAAGAGTGAACATCAAAATTCAAGGACTCAGCAAACCAAAATGGACTGGAATGGGTGAATTTAACTCAGATGACCAATATATCTACTACTGTGGGCAGGAATCTCTTAGAAGACATGGAGTATCCATCATGGTCAACAAGAGTCTGAAATGCAGTACTTGGATACAACCACAAAAACAACAGAATGATCTCTGTTCATTTCCAAGGCAAACCATTCAAAATCACAGCATCCAAGACTATGCCTCAACTAGTAATGTTGAAGAAGCTGAAGTTGAACGGTTCTATAAAGACCTACAAGACCTTCTAGAACTAACAGCCAAAAAAGATGTCCTTTTCATTATAGGGGACTGGAATGCTAAAGTAGGAAGTCAAGAAACACCTGGAGTAAAAGGAAAATTTGGCCTTGGAATGCAGAATGAAGCAGGGCAAAGACTAATAGAGTTTTGCCAAGAAAATGCACTGGTCATAGCAAACACCCTCTTCCAACAACACAAGAGAAGACTCTACACATGGACATCACCAGATGGTCAACATTGAAATCGAACTGATTATATTCTTTGCAGCCAAAGATGGAGAAGCTCTATACAATCAGCAAAACCAAGACTGGGAGCTGACTGTGGCTCAATTCATGAACTCCTTATTGCCAAATTCAGACATTAATTGTAAAAGTGGGGAAAAACATTAGACAATTTAGGTATAATCTAAATCAAATCCCTTGTGATTATATAGTGGAAGTGAGAAATAGATTTAAGAAACTAGTTCTGATAGACAGAGTACTTGATGAACTGTGGACAGAAGTTTGTTACATTGTACAGGAGCCAGGGATCAAGATCATCTCCATGGAAATGAAATCCTGAAAAGCAAAATGGCTGTCTGAGGAGGCCTTACAAATAACTGTGAAAAGAAGGGAAGTGAAAAGCAAAGGAGGAAAGGAAAGATATTCCCATTTGAATGCAGATTTCCAAAGAATAGCAAGAAGAGATAAGAAAGTCTTCCTCAGAGATCAATGCAAAGAAATAAAGGAAAACAACAGAATGGGAAACACTAGAGATCACTTCAAGAAAATTAGAGATACCAAGGGAACATTTCATGCAAAGATGGGCTCAATAAAGGACAGAAATGATAGGGACCTAACAGAAGCAGAGGATATTAAGAAGAGGTGGCAAGAATACACAGAAGAACTGTACAAAAAAGATCTTCATGACCCAGATAATCACGATGGTGGGATCAAACAACTAGAGCCAGACATCCTGGAATGTGAGGTCAAATGGGCCTTAGAAAGCATAACTAAGAACAAAGCTAGTGGAGGTGATGAAATTCCAGTTGAGCTATTTAAATCCTGAAAGATGATGCTGTGAAAGTGCTGCACTCAATATGCCAGCAAATTTGGAAAACTCAGCAGTGGCCACAGGACTGGAAAAGATCATTTTTCATTCCAATCCCAAAGAAAGGCAATGCCAAAGAATGCTGATACTACCGCACAATTGCACTCATCTCGCACACTAGTAAAGTAATGGTCAAAACTCTCCAAGCCAGACTTCAGCAATATGTGAACCATGAACTTCCATATATTCAAGACGATTTTAGAAAAGGCAGAGAACCAAATTGCCAACATCCGCTGGATCATGGAAAAAGCAAGAGAGTTCCAGAAAAACATCTATTTCTGCTTTATTGACTATGCAAAAGCCTTTGACTGTGTGGATCACAATAAACTGTGGAAAAATCTGAAAGAAATGGGAATACCAGATCACCTGACTTGCCTATTGAGAAATCTGTAAGCAGATCAGGAAGCAACAGTTAGAACTAGAAATGGAACAACAGACTGGTTCCAAATAGGAAAAGGAGTACGTCAAGGCTGTATATTATCACCCTGCTTATTTAACTTATATGCAGAGTACATCATGAGAAACGCTGTACTGGAAAGAGCACAAGCTGGAATCAAGATCACCGGGATAAATATCAATAACCTCAGATATGTCGATGGCACCACCCTCGTGGCAGAAAGTGAAGAGGAACTAAATAGCCTCTTGATGAAAGTGAAAGAGGAGAGTGAAAAAGTTGGCCTAAAACTCAACTTTCAGAAAACTAGGATCATGGCATCTAGTAAAGAAATATTACTTTGTCAACAAAGGTTCATCTAGTCAAGGCTATCGCTTTTCCAGTGGTCATGTATGGATATGAAAGTTGGACTGTGAAGCAAGCAGAGCACTGAAGAATTGATGCTTTTGTATTGTGTTGCTGGAGAAGACTCCTGAGAGTCCCTGGACTGCAAGGAGATCCAACCAGGCCACCCTAAAGGAGACTAGTCCTGGGTGTTCATTGGAAGGACTGATGCTGAGGCTGAAACTCCAATACTTTGGCCACCCCATGCAAAGAGTTGACTCATTGGGAAAGACCCTGATGTTGGGAGGGATTGGGCACACGAGGAGAAGGGGATGACAGAGCACGAGATCGCTGGATGACTTCATTGATTGGATGCACAAGAGTGGGGTGAACTCTGGGAGTTGGTGATGGACATGGAGACCTGGCGTGCTGCCTTTCATGGGGTTGCAAAGAGTTGGACACGACTGAGTGACTGAACTGAACTGAAATGTATTTAAATAAATATGTCATCCATCAGGGAGGGATGCATACACATGGGATTTTTAGAGCAATGAAGCTATTCTGTATGATCCTATAATAATGGATAAGTGTTATTATGTTTTGTTTAAAAAGGACAATACAATATGCAGTAAATTAATATTTAGAACATTTGAATATGTGGAAAACATAAAAGTATGAGGCACACTAATAATCTCATGTTCAGAGGCAATTTCAGATTACTTTTTCAGTACTTTTTGCCCACGAAGAGCCATAGTGTGATGAGTATTGGTGGTGGGATGGCAAAAATTATTAAAGACACATCTTAAAAAGTAGAGCTTTGCAAGTTTAAAATTGTGCATTTAAAACAAAAACAACAACAACAAATCTGTTTCTCTTTTAATCCATGTTACCTCCTAAAGCTCAAATTTTATATTAGTATTTATAATCCTTTTATTTTCAAAAGGCTAACTAGCATATTCCTAGAGCTTCTGCAGAAACTATGACAAGTCTCTCAACAATCAGTAAATCTCACGTCTGTTAACATTAACCAGTTAACTATAAAAAATTAAATATTATTTATAAGGTTTACTTAATCATAAATTTGTCTACAAATATTTTTAATGAGACTTATGGGAGCTTGCTGTCAGATATATTCTTAAAGTGTTTCAGAAATGAGTGGCAGGGTTACATCAGTTCAAATCATTCACTCAGTCATGTCTGATTCTGCAACCCCAAGGACTGGAACACGTCAGGCTTCACTGTCCATCTCCAACTCCCAGAGTTTGCTTAAAACTCATGTCCATCAAGTCAGTGATATCATGCAACCATCTCATGCTCTGTCGTCCCCTTCTCCTCCTGCCTTCAATCTTTCCCAGAATCAGGGTCTTTTCAAATGAGTCAGTTCTTCATATTAGCTGGCCAAAATATTGGAGTTTCAGCTTCAGCATCAGTCCTTCCAAGGAATATTCAGGACCGACTTCCCTTAGGATGGACTAGTTTGATCTGCTGGTGGCCCAGAGATTCCCAAGAGTCTTCTCCAACAACACAGTTCAAAAACACCAATTCTTCTGTGCTTAGCTTTCCTTATAGTCAAATTCTCACATCATACATGACTACTGAAAAAACCATAGCTTTGACTAGACGGACCTTTGTTAGTAAAATAATGTTTGTGTTTTTTAATATGCTATCTAGGTCTGTCATACTTTTTTTTTTTTTCCCCAAAGAGCAAGAGTCTTTTAATTTTAGTGCTGCAGTCACCATCTGCAGTGATTTTGGAGACCCAAAAAACAAATTACTCACTGTTTCAATTTTTTTCCCATCTATTTGTATGAAGTGGTGGGACCAGTTGCCATGATCTTAGTTTTTTGAAAGTTCAGTTTTATTTTAGTTTCTTGAAGTTTGAGTTTAAGCCAGCTTTCTTATCCTCTTTCACTTTCATCAAGAGGCTCTTAAGCTCTTTTTCACTTTCTGCCATGACGGTGGTGTCATCTGAGTATCTGAGGTTATTGATATTTTTTTCCAGCAATCTTGATTCCAGCTTGTGCATCATCCAGCCCGGCATTTCTCATGATGTACTCTACATGTAAGTTAAATAAGCAGAGTGACAATATACAGCCTTGATTTACCCCTTTCCCGATTTTGTACCACTCTGTTGTTCCATGTCTAATTCTAATTGTTGCTTCTTGATCTCCATACATATCTCTCAGGAGTCAGGTAATGTTGTCTGATATTCCCATCTCTTGAAGACTTTTCCACAGCTTGTGATCTACACAGTCAAAGGCTTTGGCCTAGTCAATAAAGCAGAATAAATGTTTTTCTAGAATTATCTTGCTTTTTCAATGATCCAACAGATGTTGGCAATTTGATATCTGGTTCCTTTGCTTTTCTAAATCCAGCTTGAATATCTGGAAGTTCATAGTTCACATACTGTTGAAGCCTGGCTTGGAGAATTTTGAGCATTACTTTGTTAGCTTGTGAGATGAGTGCAACTGTGTGGTAATTTGAACACTCTTTGGCATTGCCTTTCTTCAGGATTGGAATGAAAACTGACCTTTTGCAGCCTTGTGGGCACTGCTGAGTTTTCCAAATTTGCTGGCATATTAAGTGAAGCATTTTAACAATGGTATATTTTGTGATGTGATCTCTTGTCAATTTAGGAATGTAAAGACAAGCAGAAAGTTTTCAAACACATTACTGATTTTTCCATGTGTGTTGCATTATGTTATCTACCCATAAACTTCTCTTTACTAAATCCATCAGAATTATAGTGTAAATAGACACAAAAACTGGAGAAGGCAATGGCAACCCATTCCAGTACTCTTGCCTGGAAAATCCCATGGACTGTGGAGCCTGGTTGGCTGTAGTCCAACGAGCAGAGTTGGACACGACTGAATGACTTCACTTTCACTTTTCACTTTCATGCATTGGAGAAGGAAATGGCAACCCACTCCAGTATTCTTGCCTGGAGAATCCCAGGGATGGAGGATCCTGGTAGGCTGCCATCTATGTGATTGCAGAGTTGGACACGACTAAAGTGATTTAGCAGTAGCAGCAGACACAAAAACAATGAGCGTTTATGAACATATAGAGCAACAAATAGGGGAGGTATCCCTGTTCCAGGGGGCAATGTATGAACATAATATTATTTCCAGTAAAGGAACTTGGAGTATTTTCATCAAATGAAAACTAAGGGGAAAGTCACTTGCACCTAGCAAATAAAAAGAAAAAAAGCATTCTTAAGATTAATGCAATAAGAAAAGAGAAGTTGAGATGGTAACTGTATTAAATGTGACGGTTACTTTTTTGTTTCAACTTGGCTAGGTAGGAAGTAGGACCCTGCTCATTGGTCAAATAATGGTCTGAATATTGCTGTAAAGGCAATCAATTTTTAGAGGTTAACATTTAAATATGAGTAAAGCAGTTTACTGGGCTTCCCAGTTGGCTCTAGTGATAAAGAACCCACCTGCCAATGCAGCTATATATAAGGGATGGGGATTTGATTCCTGGGTCAGGAAGATCCCTAGGAGAAGGACGCAGCAGCCCACTCCAATATTGTTGCTACAGAGTCCCATGGACAGAGGAGCCTGGCTGGCTGCAGCCCATAGGGTCACACAGAGTCGGATACCACTGAAAACTTAGCACATATGCATCCAAAGCAGTTTACAAGCATAATATGGTGGGCCTCATCCAATCAGTTAAAAAAAAGAAACCGACCTCCCCAAAGGAAGAGGAAATTCTGTCAGCAGACTGTCTTCCAACTTGAACTGAAATATCAACTTCTTCCCTGAGTCTCCAGATTGCCAGCTTACCCTGTAGATTTTGGACTTGACAACCTCCACAATCCTTTGAGACAATTCTTTTAAGTCTCTCTCTCTCTCTCTCTCTCTCTACCTACACATACACAGGTACACGCATGGTGTATATGAATAGAGAGACACACACACACATATATCCCTTGGGGTCTTATTGGTTCTTTTTCTCTGGAGAACTCTGACTAATAAAATACATATGCTAGGAAAATAACCACTTATTACTTATAAAAAGTCAAATTATAAATTTTAAATGTGAGGTAGTTCTGAACACACTTGGAATTTTAATAAGCCAGTGTCACAGAGTCCCAGGCTGATTGTACTGACAGAATGCCATTCTTCCCTCAACATTCACAATGTCATGGGTAAAAACTTTTGAGTAGTTAACTGAAGTGGGACATATTAATTCTGGTTATAAGTGGCTCTATTTTCTAAGCTAGTACTATTTTTAAATGGATAGCTGTGGGGTTATTCATTCACTCAGTAAGTGGTTCTAATGAGCAGCAAAGAAGGGAAATCTCAGTGGACAGAATTTTATATAA
>SJYX01015309.1:125508-140453 GCA_006410675.1 Oreotragus oreotragus | reverse complement strand
GTTGTTGGAAGAGGGTGTTTGCTATGACCAGTGCATTTGCTTGGCAAAACTCTATTAGTCTTTGCCCTGCTTCATTCTGCATTCCAAGGCCAAATTTGCCTGTTACTCCAGGTGTTTCTTGACTTCCTACTTTTGTATTCCAGTCCCTTATAATGAAAAGGACATCTTTTTTGGGTGTTAGTTCTAAAAGGTCTTGTAGGTCTTCATAGAACCATTCAACTTCAGCTTCTTCAGCATTACTGGTTGGGGCATAAACTTGGATTACCATGATATTAAATGGTTTGCCTTGGAAATGAACAGAGGTCATTCTGTCTTTTTTGAGATTGCATCCAAGTACTGCACTTAAGACTCTTTTGTTTACCATGATGGCTACTCCATTTCTTCTGAGGGATTCTTGCCCACAGTAGTAGATATAATGGTCATTTGAGTTAAAATCACCCATTCCAGTCCATTTTAGTTTGCTGATTCCTAGTATATCGCCATTCACTCTTGCCATGTCTTGGTATTGATGGTAGAGTTCTAATGATAGGATTATACAAGACAGGTGAAAAACCTACTTTCCCCTTTCTCTTTCTCTCCCAAATAGGGGATACAAATAAAAAGACAATTGTCTGCCAAAAAGAAAGAGAACTCTTAAAGTCAGACTGAATCTTCTGGCATCAAAATGTTGACCTTTACAGCCTCTAAAACTGCACATTGATTTTCATTGTTTAAACCAACCAATCTGTAATAGCCTTTTATAGTAGCCTGGACTAAGAAAATACCTAAAAAGTGGAATTTACTAAATATTATAATTCATTAATGCATTAAATATAAAAGTAATAAGCAAAATTAAAATAAAAGATATAGGAAATATTAATGGAAAGATCTATATTCTGCATTATTTCAAATTATGGCTGTTAGAGAAGATAAGCTATTAGAAAATATGTATCTCATGAACACATATGTCTAGCATAAATATGAAAAGTATAGGTTTGGGCTTTCTCTGTTAGCTCGGATGGTAAAGAATCTGCCTGCAATGTGGGAGACCTGAGTTCAATTCTTGGTCTTGAAGATCTCCTAGAGAAGGGAATGGCTATCCATTCCAGTATTTTTGCCTGGAGAATCCCATAGACAGAAGAGGTTAGCAGGCTATGTCCATGGGTCACAAAGAGTTGGACACGACTGAGGCACTAACACTAACTCACCAACTAATAAAAATGTCATAAAAGAAAAGAAAGCAGTAGAAGTAAACCTTTTCTGGACAATACATTATTTAAAATGTAATTCTGGAATTATTTCATGGAAGTGAAACAGTTTTGACAAATGTTTCAGATTACCACCAATTACTAAATCTTTTTGAACTATTAAGAAATCATTTAAGAAGAAAACTCTATTAAACTTCACCTTTGACAGGTTTATTAGCACACTGGGATTAGAAAAATAGTGATTAAGTTGTTATCTCTGTAATAATTCAAATGAATATTTGGAATCAAGGAAATTTAATAAGGTTTATATTAAAGGGTTATAATACATTTTAAATTAATAGAGACAAATAATTTTTGCAACAGGAAAGATGCGTAAATCATTTCTGCTACAAAGAAAAATGATAATTATTTTGATATAAGTTGAAAACAAATATTAAATACAGTTTTTGCAGTCATTATAGTTTGTAGAATTTTAATGAGTATAATTTCAAGTGTAAGCCACATTTGAAAAAAAAGTGAAAGTGAAAGTCACTCAGTTGTGTCCTACTCTTTGCAACCCCATGGACTACACAGTGCATGGAACTCTCCAGAAACCTGGAGTGGATAGCCTTCCCCCCTCTCAAGAGTCTTCTCCAACACCACAGTTCAAAAGCACCAATACTTTGGCACTCAGTTTTCTTTAGAATTCAAATCTCACATCCATACATGACTACTGGAAAAACCATAGCCTTGACTAGATTGACCTTTGTTGACAAAGTAATGTCTCTGCTTTTTATTGTGCTGTCCAGGTTGTTCATAACTTTCCTTCCAAGGAGTAAGTGTCTTTGAATTTCATGGCTGCAATCACCATCTGCACTGATTTTGGAACCTCCAAAAATAAAATCAGCCACTGTATCTACTGTTTCCCCATCTATTTGCCATGAAGTGATGGGACCAGATGCCATGATTTTATTTTTCTGAATGTTGAGCTTTAAGACAACTGTTTCACTCTCCTCTTTCACTTTCATCAAGAAGCTCTTGAGTTCTTCTTCACTTTCTGCCATAAGGGTGGTGTCATCTGCATATCTGAGGTTATTGATATTTCTCCTGGCAATCTTGATTCCAGCTTGTGCTTCTTCCAGCCCAGTATTTCTCGTGATGTACTCTGCACATAANAGTAACCTCAGATATGCATATGACACGACCCTTATGGCAGAAAGTGAAGAACTAAAGAGCCTCTTGATGAAAGTGAAAGAGGAGAGTGAAAAAGTTGTCTTAAAGCTCAACATTCAAAAAACTAAGATCATGGCATCTTGTCACGTCACTTCATGGCAAATAGATGGAGAAACATTGGAAACAGTGTCTGACTTTATTTTTTGCAGCTCCAAAATTACTGCAAATGGTGATTGCATCTATGAAATTAAAAGACGTTTACTCCTTGGAAGGAAAATTATGACCAACCTGGACAACATAGTAAAAAGAAGAGACATTACTTTGTCAACAAAAGTCCATCTAGTCAAGGCTATGGTTTTTCCAGTAATCATGTACAGATGAGTGTTGGATTATAAAGAAAGCTGAGCACCAAAGAATTGATGCAAATGGTGTTGGAGAACACTCTTGAGAGTCCCTTGGACTGCAAAGAGATCAAACCAGTCCATCCTAAAGAAGATCAGTCCTGGATGTTCATTGGAAGGACTGATGTTGCTGAAACTCCAATACTTTGGCCACCTGATGTGAAGAGCTGACCCATTTGAAAAGACCCTGATGCTGGGGAAGATTGAGTGCAGGAATAAAAAGGGGTGACAGAGGATGAGATGGTTGGATGGCATCACTGACTCAATGGACATGAGTTTCAGTAAACTCCTGGAGTGGTGATGGACAGGGAGGCCTGGTGTGCTGCGGTTCATGGGGTCACAGAGTCAGACATGACTGAAGATTGAGTGCAGGAATAAAAAGGGGTGACAGAGGATGAGATGGTTGGATGGCATCACTGACTCAATGGACATGAGTTTCAGTAAACTCCTGGAGTGGTGATGGACAGGGAGGCCTGGTGTGCTGCGGTTCATGGGGTCACAGAGTCAGACATGACTAAGTGACTGAACTTAACTGAACTGAGTGACCATTTCTTAATTTAATATATTATCTAAATTACCAGATAATATGGCCATATCAATATAGATAGTCTTCAATAGCATATGAATATGTATTTCCACAATTTTATTACCAAAAATGTGACTATAAAATTTTTAAATATTTAATAATCTTATATGTAAATATGGTACTGCTATAATATTTCATTGATAAATTAAGTGCCTGCAGAAAATTGCAGAAACCATAATAATTCAATAAATTATTACAAAATAAACAAACTTAGGTTGGAAATAAAATATTTCCAACAACTCAGAGGGTCCCCAGGAAATGGTTTCACCAAACTTCACCCTTTCCTCATTTCCCAAATTAAATTATATCTTGATAATTTGCACAGTATTTTAGTCTGAAATCCTTAAAAATTTATTTAAATTGAGTGTAGAATATTTATTGTTTAGTTATAGGCTTCTTTTCTCCCTCAGTATGATTGTGAGATATACTAACACTTCTGCAAAATTACAGCACTGTTTGTAATTGTTACATAATATTCTGTAGTAAGACTGTACTACTCTTTGTGTATTCTATGCTTGAAATACATTTATATTAAAAAAAAATTATTCCATGCAAGCAATTTTTGTATACTGATCTTGTAACCAACAAGCTTGAATAAATCACCTACTAATTCTTAATATTTTACTATGGGTTATTTGTTATCATCACCTCAAATTAACTTGGCACCTTTGTTGAAAATCAGTTGAACATCTAAGTTTGAACTATTCAACTATTCTATTCTGTACTTTGTTTTGTTTGATTAAAAACAAAATCTATATGCCTGTTTAATCTACATGCCTGTCTTATACCAGCATGTTATTTTGATTACTTTAGCTTTATATCAAATCTTATAATCATGTTGNCAAAAAAATTATTCCATGCAAGCAATTTTTGTATACTGATCTTGTAACCAACAAGCTTGAATAAATCACCTACTAATTCTTAATATTTTACTATGGGTTATTTGTTATCATCACCTCAAATTAACTTGGCACCTTTGTTGAAAATCAGTTGAACATCTAAGTTTGAACTATTCAACTATTCTATTCTGTACTTTGTTTTGTTTGATTAAAAACAAAATCTATATGCCTGTTTAATCTACATGCCTGTCTTATACCAGCATGTTATTTTGATTACTTTAGCTTTATATCAAATCTTATAATCATGTTGTGGATATTTATGCATCATATCCTTCTGCCTTGAGATCATTTGGTCTGCTCTAAGTCTTCTGTCTTTCCAAGCAATATTTGGGGCTTCCCTGGTAGCTCAGCTGGTAAAGAATCTGCCTGCAATGCAGGAGACCCTGGTTCTTCCTGGATTGGAAAGATCCCCTGGAGAAGGGAAAAGCTACCCACTCCAGTACTGTGGCCTGAAGAATCCCATAGACTGTATAGACCATGGTGTCCCAAAGAGTTGGATACAACTGAGTCACCTTCACTTTCAAACAATATTTGAGGTAAGACTGTCAACTTCTTTTAAAAGGCTGGTGCAGTGCTTTATTTACTTTTTATTTATTTTTTTTTCTGGTGCAGTATTTTAAAAACAACTTTATATGAGTTGTCCAGGAATTTCATAGGATTTTCATTGACTCTCTAGATCAATTTGAAGGGATTTGCCTTCTACAAAATCTTATCTCTCTGAATCCATAAGAATAATATTGTTTATTTTATTAAATATTTTAGATTTCCATTTGCATTATTTTAGTTATTCAACTAATGTCTTGTGTAATTTCACTGTATTTACTCCCTAATATATATAGAAAGAATGATAATTGATACCATAAATTGAGAGAGAGTACATGTATTTTTCAAGAATAATGAAAGAAATTGAAGATGTTCATAGAAAAGGCTTTAATAAAATTTCCAGTGCACTCCATAATACAGAAGTCATTCAGGTAATGACCTAATTAAGGAAATACTGCTTATGTTATGTGAGAAAAGGGATTTTTTTAAAAAATCAAATAGCTATAACACCCTCTAGTATGCACCAGTCAGAATTAGCAGAATATACAGGGGACTGAATTTTGAAAAAGAACATATGGGGTGTCAGAGTATAAAAATGTATATAACAGTTTATTTGTCTACTCTCAGAAGTCAGAATTTAATAACCAGGTAAGGTCACATTGTATTTGCTACTGGAATAGTTTGTTGGAGCATGGGAGAAAAATGGAAATTCTCAAACTTTGCTAGAAAAAGATGAGAAAGTGTTTTTTAAAGCCCAGGGAGATGAACTTTAAGTTGTAAAGCCAAAAAATTTTCCAGATGACTATGCTTCCAGGGACAGCAGAGATGGCCCTCCGTTTACTCCAATGATAAGGATAGTACTAATAGGAGGATTAACATCATTGAAAACATTGATGGTTTCTCCCCTCTCTGGGTCAGGACTGATTGTAGAGGATGCTGTTACGAACTTGATTCCCAAGTGTTGGGGATATAGAGTCCTGGTGGTCTCAACTGACATGAAAATTTATGTCACTGACTAATAGAACATGGTCTCCAAGAATCAGATAAGATGGCAATCTATTAATCACATTGTTGAACTTTTAAAATATGAAGAATTGGTAATGAGAGACTGACGATTGTAGCAATGGAAAATTATAAATGAAAAATTATCTAAGTTAACTGTAACTTATTTTCCAGACAAGAGCAAATTTTCAGTCAATACCCACTGTGATTAAAAACATAAAAATGTAATCCCCACATTCCCAGTAAAGACTAACAACTCATTATAACTAGTGATACTGGAAATGGTCCCCAGACTGTTTAATCAATCAATGACAACTTTATAGTCATAGTAATAAGTAACAGATGAGCACCAGGATGGACTGTAATCTAGTGTGATCAATCAATGACAACTTGCTTCAGTAAGCATACCAGACAAACTGGTTCAGCCTTACACTTTAAACATCAGCCAGATTGATAGACATTCCAGTGAACACACTTCTAAGACTGAATGTCAATATTCAGTCATATCCATGTCAATATACACTTGTCTTAAGTCAATATTAACACACTCTCAGACAATATAAATCATGATGTTAGACTGATATCAACCACCACTCTTGTTTGTACCTAATCAAGTACAATCAAATACACAAATAATAAATAAATTACTTAATAATAAAATGTCCCTAATTCATACACGGGATTAGCAATTTTCCCAGTGAGTTTACATATGACCAGCTCTTCCCAGGTGGCTGAGTGGAAAATAATCCACCTGTCAATCCAGGAGAGGTGGGAGACATAGGTTTGATCCCTGGGATGGACAATCCCCTGGAGGAGGAAAGAAACCCCTCCAGTATTCTTGCCTAGAGAATTCCACGGACAGAGGAGTCTCAAGGGCTTTTCTATTTAACTAAGCCATTAAGTCCAGCTTCATAATTTTATGTATTGATACATGCTCTTATTCTTTGACAGTTCTGGATATTCCCTCACATTTATATTGGAATGTCTTACTTGGCATCATTTCATTGTACTCACAGACAGATTCAAATTAGATAGGTTCTCCAGTCTCTTGTACTCAAATTCTATTTGTGTAATAAATTTACTGCAGCGATTATCTTAAACATAAGGTCCAATTTGTTTTACTAGTTTCTTAGTGCTGAATTTTTTATGCTACGTGTGTGTGCATGATATGTGCCCAGTCATGTCTGACTCTTTGCTACTTGATGGATCACAGCCAGCCAGGCTCCTGTGTTCATGGGACTCTCCATGAACCTCCATGAAACCATGCCCTTCTCCAGGGAATCTTCCCAATGCAGGGATCAAACCCATGTCTCTTGCATCCCCTGCATTGGCAGCCAAGTTCTTCAACACTAGTGCCACTTGGGAAGCCCATGTTAATTGAAGATAGCATAATAAAAATACTAACTTTTATTTATTTATTTATTACTTTGTAAGTCTGAGTGAACTCTGGGAGTTGGTGATGGACAGGGAGGCCTGGCGTGCTGCAATTCATAGGGTCACAAAGTGTCAGACACGACTGAGCGACTGAACTGAGCTGAACTGAACTGAAGAAGATTTAGGGAAAAAATAAGGGAAGATACAGTAAGATGGTTACTAAGAAGAGCAGTTAACACCAACATCTTTAAAAGAGCAATATGAGATGAGAACATGTAACAAAAATTGTAGAGATTTTAGGAGTAAGATAGTCCTTGTTTACCTACCAGAGAAGAGATAATAATATATGACTCTCTTCACTCTTCCCACCTTCTGATCATCAGCCTGTAGCAGGTTAATGACTGACTGATGTGGTCCTTGTCTCATGCTCACAGGTTAGAGAGCAAAATATTGAAAGACAAAGGGTGTTTTGTGCTTGTGTGTATGTGTTCATGCGTGTGCATGCCCATGCACTTTACAAAGCTCTTTATGGTACATATCGAAATGGAAATATTAACTACAATTGAAGCTGAGAAAAAAGATTCACTTGTAAAAGATAATTTTCAAATGTTTCTCTCAATAGTCTCTATGGCATTGTACAATGCAGGCATGCTCAGTCGTGTCTGACTCTTTGAGACCCTATCGACTGTAGTCCACCAGGCTCCTCTGTCCATGAGATTTTCCATGCAAAATTACTGGAGTAGGGAGCCATTTCTTCCTCCAGGGGATATTTCTGACCCAGGGATTGAACCCACATCTCCTTTTTGTACTGTATTGGCAGGCAGATTCTTTACCACTGAGCCACCTGGGAAGCCCCATGGCATTGTATACCTTAAATTTTTATAAAATAAATTAAAGTTTTACAATATTTTAATGTGAATATCATTTTTAAAACAATTGTGCATAGTGGTACTGAATTAATTTATAAACTGTTATCCTGTTTCCCAGTAAGGAAAGCTAGAGAATTATTTAATTCATAAAATTAAAAAGTAAGGCTTCTTTATTCTAAAGCCTTAACTAAAAATGCCTTTAAATAGGATAGAGAAAAGTTTCATATACATTACCTAAACTGTTATTTCCAAAACTGTTACTTAAAAAAAAAAAAAAAGGAATTTACTGCCTTTGTATGTTTTAAGACTGCTTGAGTGGAAAGGAAATTTATAATTTCACTGTTTATATTTTTAGTAGAACATGCACATTGAGGAAACTCAGTAGAAATGAAAGCTATAAAAATCTGTCTTTACATCAAATAATTATATTACTGACATTTGCCAGAGTCTGACATTTCTAGCTCTCTGAAATAATTATTGTTCTAAGCACGTTATTTTTAGCAGTGACATCAACAGAGAAAAAATTGCATCTTTTTTTTACAGAATCTTAGACTTTCATTAATTCTCCCAAAGCAGAAACAGTAATACTATCTCACTATTGTTCTTGCAATTTATATTACTGACATTTGCCAGAGTCTGACATTTCTAGCTCTCTGAAATAATTATTGTTCTAAGCACGTTATTTTTAGCAGTGACATCAACAGAGAAAAAATTGCATCTTTTTTTTACAGAATCTTAGACTTTCATTAATTCTCCCAAAGCAGAAACAGTAATACTATCTCACTATTGTTCTTGCAAACTTATTTTTATCACAGTACAAGTACATTTGTTTCAAAGATGTTTACCCAGCAGTACAAAGACTTTTTTTCCTACCACATTACCAAAAATCATGCCAACTTTTAAACTACTTTTAGGCCACTGCATAAGATAGGTGTTTATAACCATAAGAAAGATAATTGTGTTTGTATATAGCTTATTCAACCTAATTCACAAGGAAAAAAGTCAGTTCTATGAACATAAACTTTTATAGAACTATGTTATTTAACATACATCACCAGTTCTCAGCTTTATAAAACTCGAAATGGTGATAGTGGCTATGTAATTGGTATTACTTGTGCTGTACTCCCAATCTATACTCTAGCACCTGGGTAGAAAATGAATAAATACAGGCTTAATGAGTCATATACAACTTGTGTGTTATAAACGTGTAATTAATTTAAACATTGAGATCATAAAAGCTTTCAAACTGCAACCATATTTTTCAATAAAAATATAACATACATCTTACTATGCTCAAAAAGTATCAGGCTGGAATCAAAGTAAGATATAAGTTCTAGTTAAATATATTTGTTTGGTGAATTTTAAATATTCATAAAATATAGAAGAACACTTTCAGAAAGATATTTTGATGCATTTTCAGTCAGTATATTAGTAGTAAAATATAAAAGTCATTCAACTGTATATTATTTGACATGAATTCTTGAAAAATTATCAAATAATAATAATGAACATAAAATATAACTTAAATATGATAAGATATAATATGACTATTTTCAGGTTATTATTATGCATGGTATTAAACATATGTGAATGTTTAAATATATATATACACATTCATATATATATGTGCATGTAACCACATACATTATTTACCACAGATGTTTTAGATATGTTACATCAGTTCAGTTCAGTTGCTCAGTCGTGTCTGACTCTTTGCGACCCCATGAATCATAGCACGCCAGGCCTCCCTGTTCATCACCATCTCCTGGAGTTCACTCAGACTCACATGCATCGAGTCCGTGATGCCATCCAGCCATCTTATCCTTGGTCGTCCCTTCTCCTCCTGCCCCCAGTCTCTCCCAGCATCAGAGTCTTTTCTAAGGAGTCAACTTTTTGCATGAGGGTGGCCAAAGTACTGCAGTTTCACCTTTAGCATCATTCCTTCCAAAGAAATCCCAGGGCTGATCTGCTTCAGAATGGACTGGTTGGATCTCCTTGCAGTCCAAGGGACTCTCAAGAGTCTTCTCCAGCACCACAGTTCAAAAGCGTCAATTCTTCGGCGCTCAGCCTTCTTCACAGTCCAACTCTCACATCCATACATGACCACAGGAAAAACCATAGCCTTGACTAGACGGACCTTAGTCGGCAAAGTAATGTCTCTGCTTTTGAATATACTATCTAGGTTGGTCATAACTTTTCTTCCAAGGAGTAAGCGTCTTTTAATTTCATGGCTGCAGTCACCATCTGCAGTGATTTTGGAGCCCAAAAAAATAAAGTCTGACACTGTTTCCACTGTTTCCCCATCTATTTCCCATGAAGTGATGGGACCGGATGCCATGATCTTCGTTTTCTGAATGTTGAGCTTTAAGCCAACTTTTTCACTCTCCTCTTTCACTTTCATCAAGAGGCTTTTTAGCTCCTCTTCACTTTCTGCCATAAGGGTGGTGTCATCTGCATATCTGAGGTTATTGATATTTCTCCCGGCAATCTTGATTCCAGCTTGTGTTTCTTCCAGTCCAGCGTTTCTCATGATGTACTCTGCATATAAGTTAAATAAGCAGGGTGACAATATACAGCCTTGACGTACTCCTTTTCCTATTTGGAACCAGTCTGTTGTTCCATGTCCAGTTCTAACTGTTGCTTCCTGACCTGCATACAGATTTCTCAAGAGGCAGGTTAGGTGGTCTGGTATTCCCATCTCTTTCAGAATTTTCCACAGTTTATTGTGATCCACACAGTCAAAGGCTTTGGCATAGTCAATAAAGCAGAAATAGATGTTTTTCTGGAACTCTCTTGCTTTTTCCATGATCCAGCGGATGTTGGCAATTTGATCTCTGGTTCCTCTGCCTGTTCTAAAACCAGCTTGAACATCAGGGAGTTCACGGTTCACATATTGCTGAAGCCTGGCTTGGAGAATTTTGAGCATTACTTTACTAGCGTGTGAGATGAGTGCAATTGTGCGGTAGTTTGAGCATTCTTTGGCATTGCCTTTCTTTGGAATTGGAATGAAAACTGACCTTTTCCAGTCCTGTGGCCACTGCTGAGTTTTCCAAATTTGCTGGCATATTGAGTGCAGCACTTTCACAGCATCATCTTCCAGGATTTGAAACAGCTCAACTGGAATTCCATCACCTCCACTAGCTTTGTTCTTAGTGATGCTTTCTAAGGCCCACTTGACTTCACATTCCAAGATGTCTGGCTCTAGATTAGTGATCACATCCTCATGATTATCTGGGTCGTGAAGATCTTTTCTGTACAGTTCTTCTGTGTATTCTTGCCACCTCTTCTTAATATCTTCTGCTTCTGTTAGGTCCATACCATTTCTATCCTTTATCGAGCCCATCTTTGCATGAAATGTTCCCTTGGTATCTCCAATTCTCTTGAAGAGATCTCTAGTCTTTCCCATTCTGTTGTTTTCCTCTATCTCTTTGCATTGATTGCTGAAGAAGGCTTTCTTATCTCTTCTTGCTATTCTTTGGAACTCTGCATTCAGATGCTTATATCTTTTCTTTTCTCCTTTGCTTTTCGCCTCTCTTCTTTTCAGTGCTATTTGTAAGGCTTCTCCAGACAGCCATTTTGCTTTTTTGCATTTCTTTTCCATGGGGATGGTCTTGATCCCTGTCTCCTGTACAATGTCACGAACCTCATTCCATAGTTCATCAGGAACTCTGTCTATCAGATCTAGGCCCTTAAATCTATTTCTCACTTCCACTGTATAATCATAAGGGATTTGATTTAGGTCATACCTGAATGGTCTAGCGGTTTTCCCTACTTTCTTCAATTTAAGTCTGAATTTGGAAATAAGGAGTTCATGATCTGAGCCACAGTCAGCTCCTGGTCTTGTTTTTGTTGACTGTATAGAGCTTCTCCATCTTTGGCTGCAAAGAATATAATCAATCTGATTTCGGTGTTGACCATCTGGTGATGTCCATGTGTAGAGTCTTCTCTTGTGTTGCTGGAAGAGGGTGTTTGCTATGACCAGTGCATTTTCTTGGCAAAACTCTATTAGTCTTTGCCCTGCTTCATTCCGCATTCCAAGGCCAAATTTGCCTGTTACTCCAGGTGTTTCTTGACTTCCTACTTTAGCATTCCAGTCCCCTATAATGAAAAGGACATCTTTTTTGGGTGTTAGTTCTACAAGGTCTTGTAGGTCTTCATAAAACCGTTCAACTTCAGCTTCTTCAGCATTACTGGTTGGGGCATAGACTTGGATAACTGTGATATTGAATGGTTTGCCTTGGAAACGAACAGAGATCATTCTGTCGTTTTTGAGATTGCATCCAAGTACTGCATTTCGGACTCTTTTGTTGACCATGATGGCTACTCCATTTCTTCTGAGGGATTCCTGCCCGCAGTAGTAGATATAATGGTCATCTGAGTTAAATTCACCCATTCCAGTCCATTTTAGTTCGCTGATTCCTAGAATGTCGACGTTCACCCTTGCCATCTCTTGTTTGACCACTTCCAATTTGCCTTGATTCATGGACCTGACATTCCAGGTTCCTATGCAATATTGTTCTTTACAGCATCGGATCTTGCTTCTATCACCAGTCACATGCACAACTGGGTATTGTTTTTGCTTTGGCTCCATCCCTTCATTCTTTCTGGAGTTATTTCTCCACTGATTTCCAGTAGCATATTGGGCACCTAATGACCTGGGGAGATTCTCCTTTGGTATCCTATCATTTTGCCTTTTCATACTGTTCGTGGGGTTCTCAAGGCAAGAATACTGAAGTGGCTTGCCATTCCCTTCTCCAGTGGACCACGTTCTGTCAGCCCTGTCCACCATGATCCGCCCATCTTGGGTTGCCCCACAGGCATGGCTTGGTTTCATTGAATTAGACAAGGCTGTGGTCCTAGTGTGATTAGATTAACTAGTTTTCTGTGAGTATGGTTTCAGTGTGTCTGCCCTCTGATGCCTTCTTGCAACACCTACCATCTTACTTGGGTTTCTCTTACCTTGGGCATGGGGTTTAAACATGCATATTACTATATGTGAAATAGATGACTAATCTAAGTTTGATGCATGAAACTGGGCACTCAAAGCTGGTGCACTGGGACAACTCAGAGGGTTAGGATGGGAAGGGTCATGGGAGGGGATTTTGGTATGGGGGTTTCATGTACACCTATGGCTGATTCATGTCAATATATGGCAAAAAACACCACAAAATTCCAAGGTATTAGCTTCCAATAAATAGATTTTTTTTTTTTTAAGAGAAGGCCGAGGAAGCAAAGATCAAATTCCAACATTCATTGCATTATAGAGAAGGCAAAAGAATTCTAGAAAAAAGCATCTATTTATGCTTCACTGACTATGCTAAAATCTTTGACTGTGTAGATCCTGTCTCTTATACACATCTAGATGTGTATAAGAGACAGGGTCTCTGAGATTGTCCTTATTTCTTTTAATTCGTTTTTCTCTTTTCCTCTCTGATTCATTTATTTCTACCATTCTATCTTCTATTTCACTAATCCTATCTTCTGCCTCCGTTATTCTACTATTTGTTGCCTCCAGAGTGTTCCTGATCTCATTTATTGCATTATTTATTGTACAATGACTCTTTTTTATTTCTTCTAAGTCCTTGTTAAACCTTTCTTGCATCTTCNATGTGTATAAGAGACAGGTTATAACTGGCATGGAACAATGGACTGGTTCAAAATTAGGATAGGAATACACGAGGGCTGTACATGGCAGTAGATCATCACCCTGTTTATTTAACTGATATGCAGATTTCATCATGTAAAATCCTGAACTGGATGAGCCACAAGCTGGAATCAAGATGGCTGGGAGAAATAGCAACCTCAGGTATGCAGATGATAACACCTTAACGGCAAAAAGCAAAGAGGTATGAAAGAGCCTCTTGATGAGGGTGAAAGAGAAGAGTGAAAAAGCTGACTTAAAACTCAACACTCAAAAAACTAAGATTATGACATCTGATACCATCACTTCATGGTTAATAGATGGGGAAAAATGGAAACAGTAACAGCTTTTATTTCCTTGGGTTCCAAAATCACTGCAGATAGTGACTGCAGCCACAAAATTAAAAGACGCTTGCTTCTTGGAAGAAAAGCTATGACAAACCTAGACAGTATATTAAAAAATAAAGACATTATTTTGCCAACAAAGGTCTGTATAGTCAAAGCTATATATATATAATATATATATTTATATATATTATATATATTAATATATTTTTTCAGTAGTCATGTAGGGATGTGAGGGTTGGGCCATAAAGAAGGATGAGCACTGAATAATTGATTTTTTAAAAATTATGTTGCCAGAGAAGACTTCAGAGTCCCTTGGAGAGTAAAGAGATAAAACCAGTCAATATCAAAGAAAAAGAAAAAGNGGTCCATCTAGTCAAGGCTCTGTTTTTTCCAGTAGTCATGTGTGGATGTGAGAGTTGGACTATAAAGAAAGATGAGCACAGAAGAATTGATGTTTCTGAACTATGATGTTGGAGAAGACTCTTGAGAGTCCATTGGACTGCAATAAGATCCAACCAGTCCATCCTAAAAGAGATCAGTCCTGGGTGTTCATTGGAAGGACTGATGTTGAAGCTGAAACTCCAATTCTTTGGCCACCTGATGCTAAGAGCTGACTCCGTTGAAAAGATCTTGATGTTGGGAAAGATTGAAGGCAGGAGGAGAAAGGGACAACAGAGGATGAGATGGTTAGATCGCATCACCGAACTCAATGGACATGAGTTTGGGTAAACTCTGAAAGTTGGTGATGGACAGGGAGGACTGGCATGCTGTGGTTCATGGGGTTGCAAAGAGTCTGACACAACTGAGTGACTGAACTGAACTGGACTGAATGTCTCTAAAAGAAATTTAGATTTCTCTTGATTTGTAAATCTCAATCACATACATGATTAGATTGTATTGCAGAAGTTTGAAATAAAGTGTAAATAGAAGCAATTAATAATAGC
>SJYX01015309.1:82006-124613 GCA_006410675.1 Oreotragus oreotragus | reverse complement strand
AAAATAAAGTCTGACACTGTTTCCACTGTTTCCCCATCTATTTCCCATGAAGTGATGGGACCGGATGCCATGATCTTCATTTTCTGAATGTTGAGCTTTAAGCCAACTTTTTTGCTCTCTTCCTTCACTTTCATCAAAAGGCTTTTTAGCTCCTCTTCACTTTCTGACACAGAAAACATTTTTTTTTTCCTTTAAGCTGATGATTACACACAAATAACTCAGTTTAAACTCTGTACTAAGGATTATATAACAACAATGTATCCTGCTTGAGGGCAGTTTCTCCTTCTTAAAACCCTTAGTCTAATCTATTATCTTAAAATGTAAATTGTGGAAGTGGGTCTAGTAAGATCTTTACAATTTTGAGACATTCTTTTGATTTATTGTAATAACAAATTGAAAAAGTATGTAACTTCCTTTTCTAAGACTAGGAAGTGGGACAATCTCTGTCCCCCTTCTGATGTCAGAAGCTTTCTCTGTCCCTTTTTATACTTTAATAAAACTTTGCTACATAAAAGCTTTTGAGTGATCAAGCCTGGTCCCTGGTCCTGAAGTTCTTCAGAGATCACGAATCCAACATCGTTTACTGTAAGCTATCACCTTGGGGAATCTTCAGGACAAGGTAAGAACATTCAAGAGCTCTAGCCTCTCTGCTTTCTCAGTATACATGTTTTCTGCTTTACTTTACTAACTCTACAGTGTGCTTGTGTGAATGAATAACACAGCCTGCACAAAGCAAGTGATGAGCCCTGCTCTGTGGTTTCATGGTGCTTTGTAATGACTGTCCCAAAAAGGGGATCCTTGTTGGGGTTAATACCGACCTGTCAATGCCAGTGCCCCTCACCCAACATCATTGTGAGGGGAGCGGCAAGAAACGGGTGAAGCATGTGGACCAAACTTCTCAGTCAACTTTTCCTGGTCTCTGATCATTTCGTAATTGTGTGGGGAATTAGAACTACTAACCTAATCTGTTGGATCATAGACTTTCAATGCGATCCATGCTGTTACTATGTACTTTTACTTAGACCCCAAGCGTGGTAGTCATGAGGAACCCAGACTTATTAAGAGCACATTTGGGAGTGAGGTGGAACTCTAGCTCCAGGAACAGCTCTCAGGCTAAGGGTCACTCTCTTGCCTGCCTGCCTCAAGGGCCAGTGACCTGAAAGTGAGTCTTCGTCATGGTTATGCTTCTGATCTATGTGGATAGAAGTATTGCTGTTGACCATGAGTTTTTTGAGGACAGAGATCAGGAATTGCAGGCTCTGGTCATATTGGAAGTATAATGGGTTTCTTCCTTTGGTAGTACTAGCTGTTAGTGGATCAGAGAAAGTTCTACAGGGACTTTTGTCTCAACTCCTTAGATATTCCTTTTCCGGAATTTGCAGAAATGAACTGGAAGGATTGGCCCTAGTAGCTCAAGGACAAAAATCACTTTTTCCTCACTGGGCAACCCTTCACAACCTCTTTTGCTATCATATATACTGGTGTGGTGACACTCAGAATGGACATCTTGGTTGTTGTTCATCCCTTTATGACTCACCGTTTCTACTGTGGCCAGGACTGTACTCAGGAATAAGCACAAGCACACATAAGATGAATGCTACCCTAGTAGTTGAAAATGAACCTGAGATGCCATCAGGTCTACCCCTGGTGCATCTCCAATTTAACTCAGTAGTAGAACCGGGAGGGACGAGTAAGGCACCTGCATCTGTAAGGGACAGACTAAGTCCAACCAGGGAAAGAAAGCTTAGGTGGAAAATCTGTCTACACCCCTATCTAGAGCAGGAAAGGATGCCTCTGGTGGAAAGAAGCCACGGGTGTGGATGCTGCTTTTTTTCTCTTACAGATGGAACTAGCAGTTTCAGAACCACTCCTTTACAATATATTTTTAAAAAAAATGGGACAAGTTTAAAAAGACACGTCTGATCTTCTTCTGTGGTACAGAATAGCCATGATATCCTTTGGAAGATGGGGAATGCTGGTGAGTTGAACGCTCTCTTAATTATGATAATGTTTTACAACTAGATCAGTTCTGTAGAAAATAAGGGATATTGGTAGAAGTGACATACGTGTTGCTCTTTATCTCTCTGTGAGACACGCCAGACTTGTGTCCTAAGAGTGCAGATTTGAGTTTGAAACATATAGCTGCCTCCGTCCTCTTACTTTGCCCCTGTATCCAGGGCTCCCAACTCAAAGGCTGAGGATCAGGCCACCCTTCTGGGAGGGGTTACCTTAGTCTCGGTGGAAATTCAAGCAGTACCAATTGTGGTCGAGACTATTTTGAGGATCCAAAAAGTACATAGAAGCCTTTACAGACTAATTTTACTGTATGGCCTTACATGGAGAGATATAATGTATGTCTTGAAACAGACAATGACTCCTGACTTTAGAGCTTGAGTTTTGGGGGAAGCTACTGCTTTTGGAGATGAATGGCTTGAAAGTGAGATAAGGGGAAAAAGGGAACATGAAATATTCCTCCTCCCTACCGGAAGCCATGCAGTTCCCATAACAGAGCCACTGTGCTGGATGTATTCTTGAAGGACTCAAGTGAGGACACGCTGACTTTAAACTATGCTAAGTTGGCTGACATAGAACAAATAGAGAAGAAACTCCCAGTAAATTCCTAGATAGACTATGGGAGACTCTCCACAAGTTCACTGACGTTGATCCTGAAAGTGCAGGGAGGAATGATCTTAAAAGATAATTTTCCCACTCAGTCTCCTCCAGATATCTGTCATAAGTTCTGAAAACAGGTGTTTGGACGAAATTGGTCTTTAGAAAAACTTTTACAGCTAGAATATGAGAAGGAAACTGGGAGACAAAAAAGAACCAGACAAAAGACTGAAGCCCTAAAATGGTTAAAGCTACTCTGAAACAGCCTGAGGAAAAAAGCCCAGAGGGACCCAGGTGAAAAGGGATGGACTTGTTACTACTGTGGAAAGGAGGGGCATCTCAAGTGGGATTGCCCTCAGGTGTCTAAGCCACTTCCAGCTTCTATGTCTGGTCTGCAAAGGACCATACTGGTGAAGAGACTGTCCTCTAAAGTGTAGGCCCCAGGCATCAGACTCTCAAGGCAATTGGGACTAAAAGTGCCCAGGGGTCCCCACACAAACTTCAATCTTAATGATACTTGAGGAACCCTGGGTAGTAAAAACTGTGGGAGGCCAATCAGTTGATTTCCTTTTAGACACTGGGGCAACTTTCTCTGTGCTCACTGAAGCCCCCGGTCAACTTTCTTCCTGGTCCACTACTGTAATGGGACTGTCAGGATGAGCCAAATCCTATTATTTCAGCCATCCTTTAAGGTGCAGCTGGGACTCTGTACTATTTTCTTGAGTTTCTAATCATGCCAGAGTTTCTCTTACACCTTCTGGGGAGGGATATACTGAACAAAGTCCAGGCCTCTGTTTTCATAAATAAGGAACACAGTCTTTTTAACTGAACAAAATGTAAATCCTAAAGTGTATGCTGACAGAAAAACTGTGGGTCACAAAATGCTGTTCCTGTCATTAACAAGCTCAAGGACCCTCATCTATTTCCACATCAAAAGTAGCACCCACTAAAGCCTGAGGTTAAGGAAGGGTTAAAACACATCATTGAAAATTTAAAAGAACAAGGACTATTAATTCCCTGTAACAGTCCATGGAACACTCCTATTTTGGGTATAAAAATGTCAAATGATAAATGGAAGGACGCTTTCTAAAGTTAAATCTATATTTAATCATCCTCTACCTATGACTTTAAGACAATTGAAAGGATTTGGGGGCATTATAGGCTACTGTAGCATCTGGATTTCAGGTTATGAGGAACTTACCTGGCCTTTATATAAACTTATAACTGAAACTCAGCAGGCCCAAGCTGGTTTGATCCCCAGCATCTCAAAAGGTTTTTAAGACTCTTTAGACTTCTTTCTTGAAGGCTCCTACTTCAAGCTTACCCATAGGATCAGACTTTAGTTTGTTTCTTAATGAAAAAAAGGTTATGGACACATTCCTCAAGGGTAATCGCTATTATTGTTTTGTTAATGCCTGAAGCTTATAAGTTTATTAATGGGCAAAATCTTACTGTACTGTACTTACCTCACGATTTAAGTGGGATCTTAAACTCTAAAGTTCAGAGTGACAATAGCTCCATCTTTAAAGCTGCTGTAACTCAAGCTCTAGGAATAGAATATCACTTACACTGTTCCTGGAGACCCTGATCTGCAGGAAAGTTGAAAAGGCTAATGACATTATCAAAAGACACGCATGTAAACTAACTCAGTAAAAACAAGACAGTTGATTTAAAGTTTTACCCATAGCTTTAATGAAGGCTCAAACTGCCCTTAAGAAGAGGGGACCATCTCTATGACACACTGTTTTTGTGCACAGATATTGTCATAGATCCTAAAGCCTTAGAATTAACTATATGACTCAGCTTTCAGCTTTTCAACCTCCTCATCAATTGAAGGCTTCATTTGGTGGGTTTCTCTGCTTCAAGGAAAAGAGTTTCTCCAGCTCTGCAAATACCTTCATCAACGACAATCATATGTGACACATCTTGATCTGATGACATCTAGCAATCCTAAAATGGACTGATGTAACTATGGACATAATGTAACTTTTTATTTTAACTTGGTTTAATGACTATTTTGCATTACACCTATAACTATAAACAGGTTGTGTTTCTAATCGTCTGAAAGCTTTTAAGTTACAAATGGTTGTCCAGGCTCCTATGAATGCCACAACCTCCTCCAACTATCTCTTGGGTCCCCAGGCTCAGAAACCCTTAATATGAGAGTTAGGAGAATATGTTGCCTCAGCAATTTAGGAACAACACCCCTGAACAGCAGGAAATAGTAATGGAAGAAAAATGATGCCCCTTTCCCTTGGCAACATAATTATCCTAAAAGAAAAAGGAGGAATGAGAGAGTTAATTCCTAGGCAGGCTGATAAGAAGTCTGGGGTCTCTGAGGAGGAGAGAGGGGTCTGGGGCTCTTGAAGAGGAGATAAGGGTCTGGAACTCTGAAGGAGTAGAAAAGGACAAACATATTTTTCTCTACATTCCTTAGTCTTAGACACATAAAACTTTTTTTTTTTAATTCTTTAAGCTGATGAATACACCCCAAACAACTTGATTTAAACTCTACTAAGGATTATATAACAAAAATGAATCCTGCTTTAGGACAGATTCTCCTTCCTGAAAAAATTCAAACTAGTCCTATTATCTTAAAATGTAAATTGTGGGGAGCGGTTTTAGTAAGATCTTTACAACCTTGAGACATTCTTTAGATTTAATGCAATAACTAATTGAAAAATATGTAACTTCCTTTTCTATGACTAGCGAGTCAGTTACCTTCTTACCCTTTCTGATGCCTATGTCAGAAGTTTTCTCTGTCCCTTTTTATACTTTAATAAAAATCTGTTAAACAAAAGCTCTTGAGTGATAAAATCTGGTCCCTGGTCCCACAGCTAAATCTTTAGAAATCATGAATCCAACATCGGTCACCATAAGTTATCAACCCTGTCATTTTTTGGTATAATTTCATAGGATTTTTTTTAATTTTTATTTTTACTTTATTTTACTTTACAGTACTGTATTGGTTTTGGCATACATTGACATGAATCCGTCATGGGTGTACATGAACTCCCAAACATGAACCACCCCCCCACCACCTCCTGCCCTTTATTCTACTAGTATCAGTTCAGTTCAGTCACTCAATCATGTCTGACTCTTTGCAACCCCATGGATTACAGCATGTCAGGCCTCTCTGTCCATCATCAACTCTTGGAATTTACTCAAACTCATGTCCATTGAGTCAATGATGCCATTCAACCAGCTCATCCTCTGTCATCCCTTTCTCCTCCTGCCTTCAATCTTTCCCAACATCAGGGTCTTTTCAAATGTGTCAGTTCTTCATATCAGGTGGCCAAAGAATTGGAGTTTAAGCTTCAACATTAGCCCTTCTAATGAATACTCAGGACTGATCACCTTTAGGATGGTCTGGTTGGATTTCCTTGCTATCCAAGGAACTCTCAAGAGTCTTCTCCAACACCACAGTTCAAAAGCATCAATTCTTAGGCACTAATCTTTCCTTATAGTCAAACTCTGATATCCATACATGACTAGTGGAAAAACCATAGAGTTGACTAGATGGACCTTTGTTGGCAAAGTAATGTCTCTGTTTTTTAATATGCTGTCCAGGTTGGTCATAATATGACCATAGTATTCTGTCTAGGTTTCCTTCCAAGAAGTAAGTATCTTTTAATTTCATGACTGCAGTTACCATCTGCAGTGACTTTGGAGCCCCCCAAATTAAAATCTCTCACTGTTGTCACTGTTTCCCCATCTATTTGCCATGAAAGGATTGGACTGGATGTCATGATCTTACTTATCTGAATGTTGAGCCCTAAGCCAACTTTTTCACTCCCCTCTTTCACTTTCATCAAGAGGCTCTTTAGTTCTTCACTTCCTTCCATAAGTGCCATCTTCATATCTAAGGTTATCAATATTTCTCCTAACAATCTTGATTCCATGGACTTCCCTGGTGGCTCAGATCATAAAGCGTTTGCCTACAACTTGGGAGACTCGGGTTCAATCCCTGGGTTGGGAAGATCCCCTGAAGAAGACAATGACAACCCACTCCAGTATTCTTGCCTGGAAAATCCCGTGAATGGAGGAGCCTGTTAGGATACAGTCCATGGGGTTGCAAAGAGTCAAACACGACTGAGAGACTTCATTTTCACTTTTCATCTTGATTCCAGCTTGTGCTTCATCCAGCCCAGCTTTTCTCATAATGTACTCTGCATAAAGGGTAAATAAGCAGAGTGACAATATACAACCTTGACGTAATCTTTTTCCTATTTGGAACCAGTCTGTTGTTCCATGTCCAGTTCTAATTGCTGATTCCTGATCTGTATACAGGTTTCTCAAGAGGCAGGTCAGGAGGTCTGGTATTCCCATCTCTTTCAGAATTTTCCACAGTTTGTTGTGATCCACACAGTCAAAAGTTTGTCATTGTAAAGCATAAACTGATGTTTTTCTGCAACTCTCTTGCTTTTTTGATGATCCAGCAGAAGTTGGCAATTTGATCTCTGGTTCTTCTGCCTTTTCTAAAACCAACTTGAACATCTGGAAGTTCACAGTTCATGTATTGTTGAAGCCTGGCTTGGAGAATTTTGAGCATATCATGTGAGATGAGTGCAATTTTGTGGTAATAATAATTCTATTTCATAATTAATATAATTCTCCTTCTTTAATAGTACATTATTTGGACCTTCAGAAATACATATTGGAGATAAGAATGTATGAATACTCTCAATTTTGTGGAAAAAATTTATAATCATACTGTATTCCCATTAAAACACAATGCTAACTATTAAAGCAAAATGTGAATAAGGGTCTCAAAATCAAACAATTCCATAAAGGCCTGTTATACAAACACAGGTACCCAATGTCTCTTTTTTCTTCTCTTTGCCCCACACTAAAGAATCAGCCATTTTCAAAGCTGTAAGTTGTGTTTTTGGACTTTCTTCTGGTTTTAACTAGAAATGTAAACAGTATAATGATACTGCTCATTTTTGATCATTCATTTGAAGAAATCACCTAAATATTTCTCCTGTCATTCAAATAATAGCTGTTGTAATCAGTGATCCCTAAATCTCAAAAGCTTAGCAAAGTTAAAAAAAAAAATCACTACATTGTGCTAAGCAGGATTTTCCAAAAATGATTCCTGGAGCTTATTGTTGGTCTACTAGACAAAGAGGCAACTGAGACGTGTGCCCCTACTCTCTTTCTTGTGACATGGACTGCATTACAATTGAATTCCTCACTCTTCAAACCTTGTTAACTTTCTTTGTTAGAAAAGTTGCAACATCTGTAAGACTCCAAGTCTTCCAAAAACTAAGCAGCTGGATAATCCTAGTGAACTCCCATTAACAGCTGGTACCTTAACACAGACAATTTAGATATATGTGGTCTGTTTGTAATACAACTGACTTTTGTTCCTCTTTTTCCCTCTTAAGAAGAGAAAGCAAGGTGGATGAATTGGGAAATAGGCAAAGATACTATGCTTCACTAGCCAAAAGAAAAAAAAAAGCTAGAGTTGCTGAACAACCCCATTTCTAAGAATCCTGTTAGGCTCCAGTTCAATTTAGATATATGTGGTCTGTTTGTAATACAACTGACTTTTGTTCCTCTTTTTCCCTCTTAAGAAGAGAAAGCAAGGTGGATGAATTGGGAAATAGGCAAAGATACTATGCTTCACTAGCCAAAAGAAAAAAAAAAGCTAGAGTTACTGAACAACCCCATTTCTAAGAATCCTGTTAGGCTCCAGTATACCCCTGTACAGAATCATGTGTTGAGGGCACTCACATGTTTTTTCTTGTTGAACCTTGCCTGATAAATCTCTACCATGACCAAAAAATCAATTTTAATTGACAACATCCAAAATACTATTGTATAGCACCTGTGGATGATATATAATTATACACATGCATATTGCAACTCATATGATCCAATTTGAATAGGTCTACTGGCTGTTTCTTTACACATGATCTTAAGCAAAACTCAGAAGTCTTAACTGAATTGTCCATAAGGCTAATAATGAAGGAAATAAGGAAGAGAGAATTATAAAACATGGTATAATTTTAGCAGCAAAAGCGGGAAATATATATCACTTGAAGCCATGTTTTAATAGACGTAGTCAAATTACTACCCTCTACTTATAAAAAGACTACAAATTGATGCTTAGCTGTTTTCCAGAAAGAGTTTGTGCTTAATGAAGATATAACTAGTCTCTGCCATGTTCCATATGGAAGATAAGGACTGAATGTTTTTATTAATATCTCCAGATGTACACACAGATGTCAGTTACCTACGTGTGTCAATATTAATTGTAACAAAATAATGCTACTGATCACATCTTAAGTAAGTAATACTTACAAATAGAATGAGTAAGGTGTTGCATTATTTTCCTAAGGCTGCCATAGCAACTTACCACGAACTTTGTGGCTTAAAACAACAGATTTTTTTCTCTCTCTCAGCTCAGAAAGCCAGAAATCTGAATTCAAGGAGTCAGCAAGGTTGATTCCTTCTCTTGGCTCTAAGGTAGAACTCACCATGCCTCTATCTTAATTTTAAGTGCCTTTTTGCACTCTTTCACATGTCTTGGCTTGCAGACACATTACTCTATTTTATTTAAATTTTTTTTAAATTTTATACTGGGGTGTGTGTGTATGTGTTAGTAGCTCAGTCATGTCTGACTCTCTGTGACCTGATGGATTGTAGCTCTCCAAGCCCCTCTGTCCATGGGATTTCCCAGGCAAGAATACTGGAGTGGGTTGCCATTCCCTTCTTCAGGAGATCTTCCTGACCCAGGGATCAAACCCAGGTCTTCTTCTGATTAATAATATTGTCTTAGTTTCAGGTGTATCACAAAGTGAATCAGTTATACACATATGTGTATATATATTATTTTCTAAATTCCTTTCCCATTTAGGTTATTATAGAGTATTGAGCAGAGTTCCCGGTGATATACAGTAGATCCTTGTTGGTTACCTATATTATTTTATTTTTTATTAATTAATTTTTATTTCATTAAAGTTGCTGTCTGCATCTTCACATAGCCTTATTCTCTGTGTCTTTTTATGCATCCTTTTCTGTTTCTTATAAGGACACTTTTATTGAAATTAGGATCCATTATAATCCAGTATGACCTCATTTTAATTCTTAATTACATTTGCAGGGATCCTAGTTCTGATAAGGCCACATTCTGAGACTCTGCATCAACACTTATTTTAGAGGGACACTATTCAACCCACTATGAGAGTATTATTAAATTAATTTTATTATATAACTTTCACCTTTATGAAGTTAATATTACTTTGTATTTTTGTCTTTACTTTTCTTTATTCCTATCAATACTTTAGTGCCAACTTTCCTACATTTCCTAGAACACTTTTCAATCTGTTAAAACATACCATCTAAATTTTCTGTTTCATTCATCACTTTGGAGCTTCTAGACTCCTAATCCAATCTGGAATGTGTACTACTTTGTCATGTTGCACTGCTGAAATTCTAAAATTCTTTTCACTGCAATCAAGGGAATTCCCTTTGTATTGTACATCTTCTTTTGATATACTCACACTACCTCTCATAGTATTATTTTGTAGAAGTGTGTGCCAGAGCACACATTTAAAAAAACTTGAATAAATTTAAAACTTTGTTTTACCTTCACCTTTGACTGAGATTTAGCTTAATAAAAATCATCTTCATTTATATTACTGAAGATGTTGGTATTAATATACTAACTCTACTAATTGGTGTACTAATATACTAATTACTTATAAAGGCTAAGTTCCCACTTGTGGAATTACTTGACAAAATCTCATTAACAGTCTTGATATCTTATTGCCACATCACTTTTTCTAAATTGGTGTAACGATTTATGCTCCAAAGCTGGGTACATGAATTTTAATAAATGAGGAATATGGATGTTTTAATGATCATTATCCATATCTTTTGAAAATCCAAGAGCAACTAATATATTCATAGAGCAATTATCAGGTTTCAAGAAAGGCAAGAAATGACATGCAAAAGACAAGTGATATGTTGCTTTTAGTACATATATGTGTGTTGTATAATACTCATGAAATATTTATGTCAAATATTTTTTGGCAAAAATGAACTAATCAAGTGAAATCTTTGATATCATCTTTGAACCTTATTGTCTTTCACATTATATATCCAATCACCAGAAAATTCCTGTTGTGCCTATTTTCAAATTCTGTCCTAAATCTGATACAGATTACCTTGTTTCATTGTGTTTCACTTTATTGCCCATCATAGATACTACATTGTTTACAATTAGGTTTTTGGCAACCTTGTGGTGATCTGCTGGCACCATTTTTCCAACATCTTTGCTCACTTCATGTCTCTGTGTCATATTTTTATAATTCTCAGAATATTAAAACCCCCCACCAACAAAAAGATTATATTTTGCTGAAGGCTCAGAGAATGGTTAATATTTTTTAGCATTAAGATTTTTAAATTAAGGTTTGTATTTTTAAGACATAGTGCTATTGCACACATAATAAAGTACAGTATAGTGTGAACATAATTTTAACATGCACTGAAGAGTCAAAAGTTTATGTGTGTCACTTCATTGTGGTATTTGCTTTATTGCACTGATCCAGAACTGAGCCCACAGTATCTACATTTATGCCTATCATTTCTTATCACAGCCACAACCCTCATCATCATCTCTCATACTGACTTTTGTAATAGCTGTTCCGTTGCTTCAACAGTTATTATTCAAAGTCTATTATCCAAATAAAAGTCAAGGTAAACTTCTTATATTTAAACCTCATTTATGTGCAATTATCCCATTCTTAACAGTCTTAGTGTATATTTTAAATCCATATAGTGCTTAAATATGTAATACTGCTTATTATTAAAATGAAGGAAATAGAAAGCCTTAAAATCTCCATTTCACACACTAGCAAGGTAATACTCAAAATCCTTCAAGATAGGCTTTAACACCACTTGAACTGAGAACTTTCAGATGTTCAAGCTGGACTTAGAAAAGGCAGAGGAACAAGAGATCAAGTTGCCAACACTGTTGGGATCTAAGAAAAGCAAGGGAATTCCAGAAAATATCTACTTCTGCTTTATTCACTATGCCAAAGCCTTTGACTGTGTGGATCACAACAAACTGTGGAAAATTCTTCAAGAGATGGGAATACCAGACTAACTTACCTGACACCTGAGAAACCTGTATGCAGGTCAAAAAGCAACAGTTAGAACTGGACATGGAACACAAAGGAGTATGTCAAGGCTGTATATTGTCAACCTATTTATTTAATTTATATGCAGAGTGAAGGTGAAGGTGAAGGTGAAGTCGCTCAGTCGTGTCCGACTTTTTGCAACCCCGTGGACTGTGACCTAGTAGGCTTTTCCATCCATGGGATTCTCCAGGCAAGAATACTGGAGTGGATTGCCATTTCCTTCTCCAGGGGATCTTCCCGACCCATGTTGGGCTGAATGAAGCTCAAGCTGGAAACAAGGTTGCCAGGAGAAATATCAATAACATATATGCAGATGACAATCATCCTAATGGCGAAAGCAAAGAGAAACTAAAGAATCTCTTGATGAATGTAAAAGAGAAGAGTGAAAAAGCTGGCTGAAAATGCAACATTTAGAAAACGAAGATCATGGCATACAATCCCTTCACCTCATGGCAAATAGATGGGAAAACAATGGAAATAGGTACAGACTTTATTTTCTTAGGCTCCAAAATCACTGCAGATAGTGACGGCAGCCAGGAAATTAAAAGACAGTTGCTCCTCAGAAGAAAAGCTATGATAAATCTAGGTAGTGTATTATAAAAGCCGAGACATTATTTTTCTGAAAAATGTTCATATAGTCAAAGTTATTGTTTCTCTAGTAGTAATGTGTGGATGTGAGAGTTGGACTATAAAGAAGGCTGACTTCTTTCAAACTCTGGGTGTGGAGAAGACTCTTAAGACCCTTGGACAGCAAGGAGATCAAATCAATCAATCTTAAAGGAAATTAAACCTGACTATTCATTGGAAGGACTGATGCTGAAGCTGAAGCTCCAGTAGTCTGCCACATGACATAAGGAGCCAACGGATTGGAAAAGACCCTGATTCTGGGAAATATTGAAGGCAGGAGTAGAAGGAGTGACATTGGATGAGATGGTTGGGTTACATCATCGACTCAATGGACATGAGTTTGAGCAAACTCTGGGAGATAGTGAGGGACAGGGAAGTGTGTTGTGTTGCAGTCCTTGGGGTTGCAAAGATTCAGATATAACTGAGGGACTGAACAACAACAACAGCCTTATGGTTATCAATGTTAATTGAAGTAATTTTACTCAAAATTTGAAAACTATGTTATGAAGGTAAAGCTTTACCTCTTTACAGTTAACCATAATGGGAAAACAGACAGGAATAGAAAAAAGGTTCAAGAACTTAGAGTTGATATTTTTTATATTCTGTTAGGAAAGGAAGAGAAAGATTTTAGGAGTATCACTGTTACACAAATCTAGTTAGAAGAGATAGAAGAGATAAAAGACACACTTATTGATAAAACAAAGAACTTACTTTAACTATCAACAATGATCTAGCTGCATAATTTCTTCCTTGTCAGCTGAACTAATATGAAACGTTGCTACTAGAGATTCCAGAGGAGTTCATTTCAGTTCAGTCACTCAGTCATGTCCAACTCTCTGTGACCCCATGGACTGCAGCACAACAGGCTTGCCTGTCCATCACCAACTCCCTGAGCTTGCTCAAACTCATGTCCATTAAGTCGGTGAAGATATCCAATTATCTCACCATCTGTCACCCCCTTTTCCTCCTGCCTTCACCAGCATCAGGGTCTTCTTAAACGAGTCAGTTCTTTGCATCAGGTGGACAGAGGACTGAAGTTTCAGCTTCAGCATCCATCCTTCCAATGAATATTCAGGACTGATTTCCTTTAGGATGGATTGGTTGGATCTCCTTGCAGTCCAAGGAACTCTCAAGAATCTTCTCCAATACCACAGTTCAAAAGCACAGCACTCAGCTTTCTTCATAGTCCAACTCTCACATCCATACATGACTATGGAAAAAAATGCAGCTTTGACTAGAGGGACCCTTGTCAGAAAAGTAATTTCTGTCTCAAGATGGTGGAGTAGAAGGACTTGTGCTCATCTTCTGCAAGAACTCCAAAATTACAACTCTCTGCTGAACAACCATCAATAGGAGAATGTTGGACCTCACCAAAAAAAAAAAAAGATAACTCACATCCACGGGCAAAAGAGAAGCCCCAGCAAGACAGTAGGAGGGGCAAAATTGCATTTAGAATCAAACTCATTACCCGCCAGAAAGTTTCAGAGGACTCAAACAAAACCCTGTACACACCAGGACCCAGAGATGTCACCTGCCTTCCAGATGAGGGAGGGTCTTTCTCTTCCTGGTTCTGATGTGCTCCCATCACCTTGTAGAGTATGTAGCTCCTGACTCTGCAGTTCAAAGCAGCCAGCAGCATTTGGCAGCAAGCTCCTTTCCTGGGCAGTCCTTTAGTTTGGTTCAAAGCAAATTCTGAGGAGAAGCACTTCGCAGTTGGAGGCTTTTCCAGGCACCCCGGATGGCAAGTTTCCAGCAAGTTCCAGAGTGAGGAGTTCCAGAGTGATGATTTCCAGCCAGTTGCTCTGACACGTCACCACAGCAGCTTCACAGCCATTTAATGAGTCATGGCTATGGAGTTCTCCAGGGAGGTATATGTCTGAGCCCTGGGGCTGGAGTGAGGGGCAAGCAAGGAAGAAATACTACCTTGGGTGTTCTCTCTAAGCCATAGGTATTAGTGGCTTTCATAGTCCATTTTGTGGCTGCAATAACAAAATGTCATAGACTTGGTGGCTTAAACAACAGTAATTTATTTCTTAAGGCAAAAGTCAGAGATCAGAGTGCCAGCATAGTTAAATTCTGAGGGGGTCAGTCTTTTGGGTTTCAGACTGCTGATTTCTCTTTGTATCCTCATGGCAGAAAGACAAGAGCGGAAGTAAGCTCATTGGTGATTCTTTTTTTTAAAATATAAATTTATTTATTTTAATTGGAGGTATATACCCGTGGCAGATTCATTGATGATTCTTATAAAAGCACTAATTTCACCCCTGAGGACTCCACCCTCATGACCCCATCTAATCCTAATTACTTCCCAAAGGCCCAACCTCTTAATACCATTGTACTAAGAGTGGGATTTTAAAATATGAATTTTGAGAGAAATACAAGCATTCAGCCCCATATCAAGGACAGTAACAAGAAGGTCATATTCATAAAATTGTGATAAAATATGGAGCTTGCTTTAGACAGGACACAGGAAAGATTAGTACCATGTTTTCTAGAAAATATATATGATACTACTGTTAGAACAATCTTAGCTCCTAGGTCAAGTAACAGTTATTCTTTGATGCTACACTTTCTTCTTGCATACAGCATGTACCCTTGGGGTTCACCTTTTGTTCAGTATTTTGCCTGACTAGCTGAGATGGAAGAATAATATTCAAAATTTTTCTCTTTCCTCTGATAAACTGTGTATTCCCGGTAACTGCTGTGATTGCCATTCATCAATGAACTGTTAAATCTGAAGCACTGCTGGGTTCAGGATCAGTGGAGGTGAGAAAGCATTATTTCCATACAAAGGATCACTTTAGTAAGAAGTACTACAGGAAAAGAAGAGGCATACTTGCTCCAAACCAAAAAGAAGCAGGGTTCTCTAGTAAAGCACGTAATGAAAATACTTCTTTAATATAACATTCTTTTTTTTTCCCAACAAAAACTGTATATTTTTAAAAATCAAGAGCTTAAGTTAATTTATTGAGTGTTTACTATAGACATTGTTCCATATGCTATATATTTTTGCCTTACATTGGATTACTTAAAAATTCTAATAGTAGTTTTCATATATTTCTTGTATCTTGATATTAAGTGTTTAAAAATCTCCAAGCACAATTAATATAAATGAACTTTATATTATAAAGAATTAGAGACAGTCTATTAATATAAAAATAGTTACTTTTTCCTACTTACAAATCTTGCTATAATTATACTATTTAAAAAACAGGAAAAATATATTTAGATCACTTCGTGATTTAAATTTATTCATTTATTCAACAACTACTGTGCATGCGTGCTAAGTTACTTCAGTCGTGTCCAACTCTTTGAGAACCTGTGGACTGTAACCTACCAGCCTTCTCTGACCATAGGCTTCTCCAGACAAGAATACTGGAGTGGGTTGCCATGCCTGTCTTTAGGGGGTCTTCTCAATCCAGAAATCTCACCCACATCTCCTGCAGCTCCTGCAATGCAGATGAATTCTTTACCACTGGCCACCAGGGTAAGCCCAGCACCTACTGACTATGAGCTCAAATTTAGCAGATACTGTCAGAGCAGGCAGGGAACTAGATGTGAGCATAGAAAGGGGCACAGCCCAGGTGGCAGGAAAACACGCCGTGTGGTGACAGGGGTCTTACAGACAAAGAAAGAAATGTGGGTAAAACTGGGACTCTCTAGTATCTGAATGTAACATCTTATTCATTATGCTCTAATTACAATATAACTAGCCTTGCAGTAAGAAGTACTCACCATGTGGCAAGGCCAATTCTGATCAAGACCAAATAAAGAAAACCCACTCCCTCTCCTTGGGAAGGTGAACTGTGACAAAAACCAGGATATACAACCCCAAATCCTTCTTTCCTCAAAGAATATTCCACCCAATCATTTTCATATCCCATACAGCTGGCTTGCCAAAAGGAACTTGGTTCAGCTTCTCACCTGAGCCTGGCCACTCTCCTTTCTGAGAGTGTAATATCACTTAATAAACTCTTGCTGTGTTTTCTAGGCCTCCATGGCCCATCTCTGAGTCCTTCCCACCATTAGAGAAGAACCAACTCTCCAGTAACAATACTATAATAGTTACAAGACAAATTGATGACCAAAGGGACAACCAAACTTCTTTCCATGAACTTTACAATAATTAAAACAAAACAGAAAGTAAAAATGGTACCCACTATAAGGAAGCTTGTAAGTTACTACAAATACATTAGTAAGAAACTTGATTTAAACTGCAGCATAATGGGAAATTTTCCTAAGAACAGAAAGGTTGCTTTTAAATATGAAGATTAAGTCAGAGTTAATTGGATCAAGAAGGACCTGGGAAAAAATGGACACAATGGATTTCAGATACTGGGAACAAGGCTTACAAGGCTCAAGTTGCTGGAATTAACACTGACAGCAACATAGGAAGATTCTGATCTCACCTCCTCCCACAGACGCACTAAATATGTAGCTGTATATCGATAATTTTTCTCTGCAAAGATCTCAAAACTCGATTAACTCCACAACTGATCTCCACAGCAAAGGACGAAAAATTGCATCTTGAAATGTACCTAGGCATTAAGTGGAGATCCGTTTGTTAACCTAAAAGTGTCACCTGGAAGAGCAGGGGACAAATACTTCCCAGAGACAGAGAATCTGGTAGATGCCATTACTGTTTCCTCAACGTAATCTGCTGGCACCAAGCACAAAGCGTTGGAAGTATGCAGCACACTCTGGCCACCTTTCTAAGATAGTTAGAGGTGAGAAATGGCACTATCTTACTGCTTTGTTGAAGCCAAAGAATGTGGGCATTTACATCATTCCTCAACTTCTTGCCTGGGACAGGTAGGTAGAAATGGTTGCAACATTTTACTGCTCTGGGACACGACTGAAGTGACTTAGCAGCAGCAGCAGCAAAAGTCTATCAGCATGGGTGGGTGGTTATGATACTGTTCCACCACTGGGTGAGGTTGTCAAGCATTAGCAGTTGCAGCCTTTCATCACCCTCAGCCTAAAGCTGGTTGCCAAGCATACACAAGGCATTCCCCTATTTCACTGCTAAAGCTCACTCCCCATCTCCTATACTTCAGCAACCTTGCTAAATGCAGTAGGCACATACAATCCACACCTAACACAGGAGCTCCAAAATAGTTAAAGCAAACATTAACAGATATAAAGGAAGAAATTGACAGCAATAATAAAAGGAGATATTACCACCTCATTTATATCAATAAATAGTTATGCGGATAGAACATCAAGGAAAAAGCAATGGCCTTAAATAACACATTAGAGAGATAGACTTAACTGATATATATAGAACATTCCATAACAAAGTAGCAGAATACCAATTCTCAAGTGCACATTAGAGCATTCTCAAAGATTGAATGCATATTAGGTCACAAAACAAGTCTCACTAACATCAATAAGATTCAAATAATATCAGCCATCTTTTCTGATCACAGTGGTATGAAACTAGAAATCAATTACAAGATGAAAACTGGAAAAAATACAAATATGTGGAGATTAAATAACATATTAATGAACAATTACTGGGCCATAGGGGAAATCTAAGAAAAACTAATAAAATACCTATAGAACAGATGAAAACAGAAATATGGAATGTTTGAAATATAAAATAATGAAATATGAAAACAAAAATTTATGAGATGCAGCAAAAAGCAGTTCTAAGAGGGAAGTTCATAGCAATATAGGCCTAGCTGGAGAAATCAAGAGAAATCTCAAATAAAAATTTTAACTTTACATTTAAAGGCACCAGAAAAAAAAAAAGAGCAAATGAGGGAGGTGGGAGCAGGGTTCAGGATGAGGAACGCATGTAAACACATGGCTGATTCATATCAATGTATGGCAAAAACCACTACCTGTCTCTTATACACATCTAGATGTGTATAAGAGACAGATACTGGGGTGTGTGTGTATGTGTTAGTAGCTCAGTCATGTCTGACTCTCTGTGACCTGATGGATTGTAGCTCTCCAAGCCCCTCTGTCCATGGGATTTCCCAGGCAAGAATACTGGAGTGGGTTGCCATTCCCTTCTTCAGGAGATCTTCCTGACCCAGGGATCAAACCCAGGTCTTCTTCTGATTAATAATATTGTCTTAGTTTCAGGNAAAAAATATTTTTACTAATAGAACAACATTCTATTGTAAACATATATATCTAAATTTACTTTTAGTTATGAGAAGAAAAACTAATTAGAAAATAAGCTATCATACTAAAGCAACAACTTATAATATGCCAATTCCAAAAATAATGCTAAAAAATAATAGATGAAAAATATAGAAACTGGAGAAAAGAAACCTAATTTTTTTTTTAAGTTCACTAGATCTTGTTAACATTATGAAAAAAAAAAAAAAACTTTTGGAAAATATTCTGCTGAGTACTTAATCAGAACCAAAAAAAAGGCATATTTTAATCATAAAATATTTAAACAGCTAGGCAAAAAAATCATCATTCTCAACAACCCACTCCTAAAACATATCTATCACACAGCAAGATCAATGAGTCAGGCTGTCTGCAGCTAACACATAACTGCATGAAGTAAAATTTTGCACCACATGTTCAGAGAATTTGAAGATAAGTTGGTGATTTCTAATGCGGCATTTTTGTAAAAAATTTTTTGCCAGCTGTGCAGTGTGTTTGATAATTTATGACAAAAGATATAAGCATACTAAGCACATAACTAGAGCAAACAAAATTTGATTACATTGTGAATACAAGTTAAGTACCAGAATATATTAAAATCCATATGTTATGAAAGTTTGAATTGGGAGTTTTTTTACCACTTTCCTTATTTTTTTTTTCTCCTTTATATAAGGGTTACTCTGGGAAATAATTACTTAAAGATAATTTAAGGACTTGCTACCCAATATTTTCTATTCTTCTAAAAATACATCATTTGTTTCTAGCCCTATCTTAACCTCCCCATATTAACTTGCCTATCTCCATACCATCTCAAAGAAAATGTCCTGATAATTCCATTTCAAAAAAAGTACTTTCTGTATCTTTCTACTTTGCCCCATTTCTATTGATTTTTCAATACAAGCCACCATCAACCATCACCTGGATTGCTAGGAGAATTTCTCAATTTGTTTCTTTAAAATCCATTTTTCATATGCCATCCAGAATGGATTTATATATGTATAAGTGTAATGAGCTATAATATACCACGGAACACAGAGAGTAAATGAAGGAATCTAATAAATATTTCAGAAAACTGAAAGGGAACATTTTCTGACTCATTTTGAGAGAATATATTATTGAATACATTATTATCAGGTAAAGGGCATTTCTTAGTGGAAAGAAACAGATCCTGTTTCTTTGGTTTACATATAAATACTCAGATTTGTTTTTGTCTACTTGTTTCAATTTAAATAAGTTGTGCTTCTCAAGAGATTATTCACTTAATCACATTGTCAGATTTTGACATTAGTCTACATATTATACTAATTTATTTTCTTTTTAATATATTTACAATTTGATATCCTCCTCTGTGGCTTCCCTGGTGGCTCAGCTGGTAAAGAATCCACCTGCAATGCAGGAAACCTGGGTTTGATCCCTGGGTTGGGAAAATCCACTGGAGAAGGGAAAGGCTACCCACTCTAATATTCTGGCCTAGAGAATTCTGCTGCCTGTACTGGCTTGGAGAATTCCATGGGTTGTATAGTCTGTGGGATTGCAAATAGTTGGACACTACTGAGTGACTTGCACTCACTCATCCTCCTCTGTATACCTCACTCCGGCAATTTTTTAAAATTTTTTGCCTTTATTTCCTGTTGAGGAACCTCCTATTGAAGTTTATTGTTTTTATTGATTTTTTAAATTAAAAAAAAAACTAAAATTTTACTTTGTTAATATATACTTATATTTTATTTAACTGATTTTACTTTTAATTTTATTATTTCTTTCATTCTTCTTTCTTTGGGTTTCATTAGGTAGTCTTCTTAGTAAAACAGATAATTGAATTTGATATTTGTAATACTTTCTCTAATATATGCATTGTAATCTTACATTTTCCATAAACATTCCTTTAACTTCATTTCCACCAGATTTTTAGGTCATATTCTTACTTTTATTAATTTCAAAATGTTTCTGAATTTTATTATTCTCTTGTATTTACTGGATTATTTATAAGACTAATTCTTAAATTTCAAATATTTGTGTATTTTTAAGTTATATTTATAGCATTTCTACCTAGTTTATTTCCATCATTATCTGAGACTGTTGAAGTTTGTTGAAACTTGTTTTATGGCCAGCAAGTATATAATTGATTGTAATATACAGTTCATGGGCTCTTGAGAATTATTCCATGTTCTTAAGGTACAAGTTGAGAAATTTTAATTTTTAACTAATATGAGTCAGTTAGCTTATATCTTCTTTTACTATTGCCATTTTATTAAAGTTTTTCCATAGGCGTTTTGATTTGTAAGTAACTTCCCTGGTGGCTCAGAGGTTAAAGTGTCTGCCTCCAATAAGGGAGACCTGGGTTTGATCCTTGGGTTGGGAAGATCCCCTGGAGAAGGAAATGCAACCCATTCCAGTACTCTTGCCTGGAGAATTCCACGGACAGAGGAGCCTGGTAGTCTACAGTCCATGGGGTCGCAGAGTCGGACACGACTGAGTGACTTCACTTTCACTTTCTTTCACTTTCATGATTCATTTAATTAAGAGAAAAATCTATGTACCCTGAAATTCTTCAGGAGTAGGAGGTAAGAGAATTCTTCTCAGGGCTATATCTATAGTTATTGCTCAGAAGTTAGAAAAAAAAATCCCTCTTTTAGTTTCTGTTTTTAATTTTTCCCTTCTCTTTTTTTCTCTTTCCAAAGATACGAATAAATTAGGGCTTCCCTGGTGGCTCAGAAGGTAAGGGCTCTATCTACAGTGCAGGAGACCTGACTTTGATCCCTGAGTTGGGACGATCCCCTGGAGAAGGGTATGACTACCCACCTACCCACACCAGTATTCTTGTCCGGAGAACTCCATGGACAAAGGAATCTGGCAGGCTACAATCCATGGGGTTGTCAAGAGTTGGACACAACTGATCACTAACACACACATAATGTAATATGAAGAAATCTGTCTCAGATATTTTTACTGTTGTCAAGATCCTGGAGATTCGGAAGCACAAAAAAATAGTTATTTCTCCAGGAGATAAAAAATATATATTATATTTTTCTGATTTACTTAAATTTATTTATTTATCTAACATTATTCCAAAATGTAGCTAAAACCCCAAAATGTAAGCTCATAATCATGAAAAATTTAACTGCAATTTTTTTTTTCAAAATTGTATGACCATGTATTAAAGATTGGGATGTGTTTTTCTCTGTTATTTTTACTTCAATAAACCTGTATTTATAGGTAATTAATTACCATCTCCTTCAGTTCACTTCAGTTGATCAGATGTGTCCAACTCTTTGCAACTCCATGAACTGCAGCATGCCAGGCCTCCCTGTTCATCACCAACTCCCACAGTTTACTCAAACTTATGTCCATCGAGTCAGTGATGCCACCCAGCCATCTCACCCTCTGTCATCCCCTTCACCTTCTGCCTTCAATCTTTCCCAGCATCAGGGTCTTTTCAAATAAGTTTTTCCCATCAGGTGGCCAAAATATTGGAGTTTCAGCTTCAATATCAATCTTTCCAATGAACACCCAGGGCAGATCTCCTTTAGGATGGACTGGTTGGATCTACTTGCAGTCCAAGGAACTCACAAAAGTCTCCTGTGCCACAGTTCAAAAGCATCAATTCTTTGGTGCTCAGCTTTCTTTATAGCACAACTCTCACAGCTAAAATCACTGCAGGTGATGACTGTAGCCATAAAATTAAAAGATGCTTGCTCCTTGAAAGAAAAGCTATGAACAGCCTAACAGAATATTAAAAAGCAGAGACATTACCAACAAAGATCCATCTAGCGAAAGCTATGGTTTTTCCAGTAGCCATGCATGGATGTGAGAGTTGGACTCTAAAGAAAGTAGAGCACTGAAGAGTTGATGCTATTGAACTGTGGTGTTGGAGAAGACTCTCGAGAGTCCCTTGGACTAGGAAATCAGTCCTGAATACTCATTGAAAGGACTAATGCTGAAGCTGAAACTACAGTACTTTGGCCACCTGATGTGAACAACTGACACTTTGTAAAAGACCCTGCTGCTAGGAAAGATTGAAGGCTGGAGGAGAAGTAAACGACAGAGGATAAGATGGTTGGATGGTATGGTCAACATGATAGGCATCTGTTTGAGTAGACCCCAGGAGTTAGGATGGACAGGGAAGCCTAGCGTGCTGGGTTGCAAAGAGTCGGACACGACTGAGCGACTGAACTGAACTGAACTGATCACTGTTGGTGAGAATTAAAACTGATCCAGCTAATTTGACGAACAATATGGAAGTTTCATTTAAAAAAAAGAAATACTATCATGTAAGAAACGAACATAGACTGGCGTAACAAACGAATCGCCAGTCTATGTTCGATGCAGGATGCAGGATGCTTGGGGCTGGTGCATGGGGATGATCCGGAGGGATGATGTAGGGTGCTAGGTGGGAGGGGGGTTCATGTTTGGGAATTAATGTACACCCGCGGCGGATTCATGTCAATGTATGCCAAATCCAATACAGTACTGTAAAGTAAAATAAAGTAAAAAAAAAAAAATTTGAGAATTAAAAAATATATATAACTTCTATTATAAAATTAAATAAAAAGAAATAGCACTATTATATCATCCAAAATGTCACCACTGAGTATCTATCTGAAGAAAATGAAAACACTAATTCAAAAAGACATATTTACTCCTCTGCTTACTGCAGCATAATTTTTAATACCAATATATGGAAATAAGCTAAATGTCTATTGATAGATGAATGAATAAAGAATAAAAGCACACATACACAATAAAATATTACTCAGTCATAAAAAGGATGAAATCGTGCTATTTGTTATAACATAGATGGACCTTGAAAATATTAACTTAAGTGAAGTAAGTCAAACAAATACCACATCATTTCACTTATCTGTGGAGTGTAAAAATCAAACAAACAAAAAGCAACATAAAACCCAGACTCATAGATACAGAGAACAGATTGGTGGCTGCCAAAGGGGAGGGAAGTTGGAGTTGGATAGCTGAAATGGGTGAAGGGCATTAGGAAGTACAACTTCCAGGTTTAAAGTAACTTATGGGAATGCAATGTTCATTATGAAAAATATAGTCACTAATACTCTATGAAATTTGTAAAGTGGCAGTTGGTAACTAGACTTATTATGGTGTTCATTTCATAAGGTATGCAAATGTTGAAACATTACATTGTATATCTGAACTTAATATCATATTGTATATCAATTATTACTCTGTGAAACAAAAATAAGTACAGAAAGTGGAAAGAAAAAGAATATCAAATATTTTTATTATTGGAACTAGAGAGAGGCAGAGTGAACTGAGATTGAGATACACACAGGCCAGGATATAGAACAATCTGCCACTTGCAATAATTATATGCAGAGACTTTGTCAAATATATATATAGTTTATTTTATTTTATTCATTTATTTAATAAATTTATTCTCTTAAAGCAATCCAAAGACACCAAAGGTTTTTAGCAAATGACATGATTGAACCTGAGATTTTAAAATGATATCTCCAACTATAAGGAGAAACAATTTTTTTGAGAAGAAACTTTTAGTGCAGTGAGATATTTTATTTAGAAGACAGTTGCATTACTGTATATAATTATAGAGCTTCCCTGGAAGCTCAGCTGGTAAAGAATCTGCCTGCAATGCAGGGGACCCTGGTTCTATTCCTGAGTGTGGAAGATCCCCTGGAGAAGGGATAGGTCACCCACTCCAGTATTCTTGGGCTTCCCTGGTGGCTCAGATGGTAAAGAATCCACTGGCAATGCTGGAGACCTGGGTTCAATTTCTGGGTTGTGACGATCCCCTGGAGGACAGCATGGAAACCCACTCCAGTATTCTTATCTGCAGAGTCCTCATGGACAGAGGAGCCTGGTGGGCTATAGTCCATGTGATCGCAGAGGCAGAGATGACTGAGTGTTTAAGCACGGCACAGCACAGATGATGATAACTTCATTCAATCTTATGAAACACAGCAGTAAAAACCAGAGATAAAAAGAGCATGTGGACTCATAAGCATGCAGTCCTATTTTTGACTAATGCTAAACATGGGAAGTGAAATATTACAAGACTAACCAGAAAAGCAAAAACTATGAATGAACCATCCGACTTTGAAATCATTTAGTGAGGATAAAAAACTTGAGATCTGTTTTGAGTCAAAATTATAAACACTGATCTATAGGGGTTTTTTTTGTTTTTTAGTAGTAGTATGTAGACACTAAGTTCTGATAATTTAATATGGATATTAGATTTATAAGTCAACTATATCTGACTAAATTATGACTGGCATATACAGTCATAAGATAATAAATTCTTTGCAATCTGAATAGGGAACAAATTGAAAAATAGATTTATTTTTAACTATAAAGCATCTCAGTCATCTTTAAGTAAACTTTTTCTGTTGAATGAGACCAATAATGAAAAACTAACCAAATACTAAAATAATTAAAAATATTTGCAATCAGAAAAAAATCTGATTTGCAGCATTTTAACAGGGCTAAAATCAAGTTACAGTAAATATAGTGGCTAATTATATTTTGAAATGATTAAAAATATTTTTACTAATAGAACAACATTCTATTGTAAACATATATATCTAAATTTACTTTTAGTTATGAGAAGAAAAACTAATTAGAAAATAAGCTATCATACTAAAGCAACAACTTATAATATGCCAATTCCAAAAATAATGCTAAAAAATAATAGATGAAAAATATAGAAACTGGAGAAAAGAAACCTAATTTTTTTTTTAAGTTCACTAGATCTTGTTAACATTATGAAAAAAAAAAAAAAAACTTTTGGAAAATATTCTGCTGAGTACTTAATCAGAACCAAAAAAAAGGCATATTTTAATCATAAAATATTTAAACAGCTAGGCAAAAAAATCATCATTCTCAACAACCCACTCCTAAAACATATCTATCACACAGCAAGATCAATGAGTCAGGCTGTCTGCAGCTAACACATAACTGCATGAAGTAAAATTTTGCACCACATGTTCAGAGAATTTGAAGATAAGTTGGTGATTTCTAATGCGGCATTTTTGTAAAAAATTTTTTGCCAGCTGTGCAGTGTGTTTGATAATTTATGACAAAAGATATAAGCATACTAAGCACATAACTAGAGCAAACAAAATTTGATTACATTGTGAATACAAGTTAAGTACCAGAATATATTAAAATCCATATGTTATGAAAGTTTGAATTGGGAGTTTTTTTACCACTTTCCTTATTTTTTTTTTCTCCTTTATATAAGGGTTACTCTGGGAAATAATTACTTAAAGATAATTTAAGGACTTGCTACCCAATATTTTCTATTCTTCTAAAAATACATCATTTGTTTCTAGCCCTATCTTAACCTCCCCATATTAACTTGCCTATCTCCATACCATCTCAAAGAAAATGTCCTGATAATTCCATTTCAAAAAAAGTACTTTCTGTATCTTTCTACTTTGCCCCATTTCTATTGATTTTTCAATACAAGCCACCATCAACCATCACCTGGATTGCTAGGAGAATTTCTCAATTTGTTTCTTTAAAATCCATTTTTCATATGCCATCCAGAATGGATTTATATATGTATAAGTGTAATGAGCTATAATATACCACGGAACACAGAGAGTAAATGAAGGAATCTAATAAATATTTCAGAAAACTGAAAGGGAACATTTTCTGACTCATTTTGAGAGAATATATTATTGAATACATTATTATCAGGTAAAGGGCATTTCTTAGTGGAAAGAAACAGATCCTGTTTCTTTGGTTTACATATAAATACTCAGATTTGTTTTTGTCTACTTGTTTCAATTTAAATAAGTTGTGCTTCTCAAGAGATTATTCACTTAATCACATTGTCAGATTTTGACATTAGTCTACATATTATACTAATTTATTTTCTTTTTAATATATTTACAATTTGATATCCTCCTCTGTGGCTTCCCTGGTGGCTCAGCTGGTAAAGAATCCACCTGCAATGCAGGAAACCTGGGTTTGATCCCTGGGTTGGGAAAATCCACTGGAGAAGGGAAAGGCTACCCACTCTAATATTCTGGCCTAGAGAATTCTGCTGCCTGTACTGGCTTGGAGAATTCCATGGGTTGTATAGTCTGTGGGATTGCAAATAGTTGGACACTACTGAGTGACTTGCACTCACTCATCCTCCTCTGTATACCTCACTCCGGCAATTTTTTAAAATTTTTTGCCTTTATTTCCTGTTGAGGAACCTCCTATTGAAGTTTATTGTTTTTATTGATTTTTTAAATTAAAAAAAAAACTAAAATTTTACTTTGTTAATATATACTTATATTTTATTTAACTGATTTTACTTTTAATTTTATTATTTCTTTCATTCTTCTTTCTTTGGGTTTCATTAGGTAGTCTTCTTAGTAAAACAGATAATTGAATTTGATATTTGTAATACTTTCTCTAATATATGCATTGTAATCTTACATTTTCCATAAACATTCCTTTAACTTCATTTCCACCAGATTTTTAGGTCATATTCTTACTTTTATTAATTTCAAAATGTTTCTGAATTTTATTATTCTCTTGTATTTACTGGATTATTTATAAGACTAATTCTTAAATTTCAAATATTTGTGTATTTTTAAGTTATATTTATAGCATTTCTACCTAGTTTATTTCCATCATTATCTGAGACTGTTGAAGTTTGTTGAAACTTGTTTTATGGCCAGCAAGTATATAATTGATTGTAATATACAGTTCATGGGCTCTTGAGAATTATTCCATGTTCTTAAGGTACAAGTTGAGAAATTTTAATTTTTAACTAATATGAGTCAGTTAGCTTATATCTTCTTTTACTATTGCCATTTTATTAAAGTTTTTCCATAGGCGTTTTGATTTGTAAGTAACTTCCCTGGTGGCTCAGAGGTTAAAGTGTCTGCCTCCAATAAGGGAGACCTGGGTTTGATCCTTGGGTTGGGAAGATCCCCTGGAGAAGGAAATGCAACCCATTCCAGTACTCTTGCCTGGAGAATTCCACGGACAGAGGAGCCTGGTAGTCTACAGTCCATGGGGTCGCAGAGTCGGACACGACTGAGTGACTTCACTTTCACTTTCTTTCACTTTCATGATTCATTTAATTAAGAGAAAAATCTATGTACCCTGAAATTCTTCAGGAGTAGGAGGTAAGAGAATTCTTCTCAGGGCTATATCTATAGTTATTGCTCAGAAGTTAGAAAAAAAAATCCCTCTTTTAGTTTCTGTTTTTAATTTTTCCCTTCTCTTTTTTTCTCTTTCCAAAGATACGAATAAATTAGGGCTTCCCTGGTGGCTCAGAAGGTAAGGGCTCTATCTACAGTGCAGGAGACCTGACTTTGATCCCTGAGTTGGGACGATCCCCTGGAGAAGGGTATGACTACCCATCTACCCACACCAGTATTCTTGTCCGGAGAACTCCATGGACAAAGGAATCTGGCAGGCTACAATCCATGGGGTTGTCAAGAGTTGGACACAACTGATCACTAACACACACATAATGTAATATGAAGAAATCTGTCTCAGATATTTTTACTGTTGTCAAGATCCTGGAGATTCGGAAGCACAAAAAAATAGTTATTTCTCCAGGAGATAAAAAATATATATTATATTTTTCTGATTTACTTAAATTTATTTATTTATCTAACATTATTCCAAAATGTAGCTAAAACCCCAAAATGTAAGCTCATAATCATGAAAAATTTAACTGCAATTTTTTTTTTCAAAATTGTATGACCATGTATTAAAGATTGGGATGTGTTTTTCTCTGTTATTTTTACTTCAATAAACCTGTATTTATAGGTAATTAATTACCATCTCCTTCAGTTCACTTCAGTTGATCAGATGTGTCCAACTCTTTGCAACTCCATGAACTGCAGCATGCCAGGCCTCCCTGTCCATCACCAACTCCCACAGTTTACTCAAACTTATGTCCATCGAGTCAGTGATGCCACCCAGCCATCTCACCCTCTGTCATCCCCTTCACCTTCTGCCTTCAATCTTTCCCAGCATCAGGGTCTTTTCAAATAAGTTTTTCCCATCAGGTGGCCAAAATATTGGAGTTTCAGCTTCAATATCAATCTTTCCAATGAACACCCAGGGCAGATCTCCTTTAGGATGGACTGGTTGGATCTATTTGCAGTCCAAGGAACTCACAAAAGTCTCCTGTGCCACAGTTCAAAAGCATCAATTCTTTGGTGCTCAGCTTTCTTTATAGCACAACTCTCACAGCTAAAATCACTGCAGGTGATGACTGTAGCCATAAAATTAAAAGATGCTTGCTCCTTGAAAGAAAAGCTATGAACAACCTAACAGAATATTAAAAAGCAGAGACATTACCAACAAAGATCCATCTAGCGAAAGCTATGGTTTTTCCAGTAGCCATGCATGGATGTGAGAGTTGGACTCTAAAGAAAGTAGAGCACTGAAGAGTTGATGCTATTGAACTGTGGTGTTGGAGAAGACTCTCGAGAGTCCCTTGGACTAGGAAATCAGTCCTGAATACTCATTGAAAGGACTAATGCTGAAGCTGAAACTACAGTACTTTGGCCACCTGATGTGAACAACTGACACTTTGTAAAAGACCCTGCTGCTAGGAAAGATTGAAGGCTGGAGGAGAAGTAAACGACAGAGGATAAGATGGTTGGATGGTATGGTCAACATGATAGGCATCTGTTTGAGTAGACCCCAGGAGTTAGGATGGACAGGGAAGCCTAGCGTGCTGGAATTCATGGGGTCTCAAAGAGTTGGACAAGACCTAGTGACTAAACTGAACTGAATTACCATCTCAACAAAATTATAAAATAATTAAATCTCTTTTTTAGGTGGACAAAAGTAGCAGAATTAAGGTGTTTTTGACATACAGAAATCAGTTTAATACCTTTACAGTAACAATTAAAGATCAAAAAAGAGAACGAAAAAAAAAAAAACCTTTTAAAATCACATTAAAAATTACATAGGAATAAACTTAACCAAGATAGTGAAATATTTACATGTTAAAAACAATTAAACATTGGTAAAGGAAACTAAATATAATTTGAAGAAATGAAAAAAAAANACAGTAACAATTAAAGATCAAAAAAGAGAAAAAAAAAAAAAAAAAACCTTTTAAAATCACATTAAAAATTACATAGGAATAAACTTAACCAAGATAGTGAAATATTTACATGTTAAAAACAATTAAACATTGGTAAAGGAAACTAAATATAATTTGAAGAAATGAAAAAAAAATACTCCATGCTTTGGATTGAAAGAATGAATATTGTTAAAATGGCCATACTATCCAAACCAATTGATAGATTTAATGTGGTAACTATCAGATAACCCGTAACACTATTCACAGAACTAGAACAAATAATCCTAAAGTTTAGATGGAACCAAAGAAACACTAGAATTGCCAAACCAATCCTAATGGAATAGAACAAAACAGAATGCACAACCCTCCCAGACTTCAGGCAATACTACAAAGCTACAGTAATCACAACAGTGTGGTACTGGTACAAATACATACACATGGAATAGAATAGAAAACCCAGAAATAGACCCAAACGTCCACAGTCAATCTTTGACAAAGAGGGAAAGGAAATACAATGCATAAAAAACTGTATCTTCAGCTAGTAGTGCTGGGAAAATTGGACAGCTTCAATTGCATGTAAATTGATGAAGTTACAAAATACTCTCATATCATACTTAAAATACACACCATACACAAAAATAAACTCAAACTGACTTAGATACTTAAAGACATGGTATCATAAAACCACTAGAAGAAAATACAGGCAAAACATTCTCTGACATAAATCAATAGCAGGTCAGTCTTTCAAGAAAATAGAACTGGAAGCAAAAAAATAAACAAATGAGACATTCAAGCTTACAAGCTTTTGTACAGCAAAGGAAACCATAAATAAAATGAAAAGACAACCCATGGACTTGCAAAAAATACTTGCAAATGATGTGGCTGACAAGGGTTTAATCTCTAAAATGTAAAATTAGATCATACAACTCAATAACAACAATCAAAAAATGAAAAGAAGATCTAAATAAACATTTTTTCCAAAGAAGAATTGCAGGTGGTCAAAAAGCATAGGAAGAGATGCTGAACATCTCTTGTTATTAGAGAAATGTAAATCAAAACTACAGTGAGGTACCACATCACACCAGTCAGAATGGCCATAGTCAAAAAGTCCACAAATAATGAATGCTGTAGAAGGTGTGGAGAAAGGGAATTCTCCTATACTGTTGGTGGGAATGTAAACTGTTGCAGCCACAGTGGAGAATAGTATGGGGATTCCTTAAAAAAAAACAAAACTAAAAATAGAGTTCCCATATGATCTAGCAATATCATTCATGGGCATATATTTGGACAAAATTATATTATGAAACATTGCATGCACCCTAATGCTAATAGCAGCAACTTTTACAACAGCAAAGGCATGGAAGCAACCTAAATGTCCAAGAGATGAATGGATAAAGATGTGGTGTGTATATATACATATACATACATTCACACACACACATAATGGAATACTAATCAACTGTGAAAAAGAATGAAATGAAATGCAATTTGCATTTCATTTCATTCAATCAGATTATTTTACATATATCAATATACATAACTAAAATATTTGATTTACACTAGAAACTAACACAATATTGCACATTAACTGTACTTCAATTTAAAATGTTTTCCAAAGCTATTTAGGTCAACTCTTATATTTCTCTTCCTCTTCAGTGTAGATGTTACTTATTTAAATTATAGTTAGATTCATTTGTGATTGTTTTTATTCTATCTCTCCTGGCATATACTTGTTGATTTTTAAAGGTATGTGTTTATAGAATAAAATTAGTTTTTGTGATGAACTTTCCTGTGGATTATAACCAATGTATAGATGTATGGCTACCAACACAGTTTTATGCAGTCCCATCACCCCAAATCATATTATGCTAGCCCTTCATGGATAACCTCTCTCTTTACTCCCAACATGCCTCTGTTTATTTATTTTTTCACTGATGAAATTTTATCTAAGGCATTTCCTATTTTATCAATTGTGAATAAAGTTGCTATAAATATTTATATACAGGTTTTTAATATATTTTCCACAATTAGGATTAAATAGATATAATTATCTAAATACATAGGTGTAATAATAAGAAATCATATGGTAGAAGTATACTTACATTTACGACAATGTATAAAATTATTTCTCAAAATGGCTGTACCATTTTGAGTATTCTCATCCTTCCTAACACTTGATACTGACAAATATTTCAGACATTACAATATACAAAAATGATAACTTGTGGCTTTAATTCTCATTTCCCTAATGACTAAATTATGTTCAATATATATTCATTAGCTTCTTTGCCATTTCTTTATCATTGGTGAAATATTTATTCTTATCTTTTGCTGACTTTCAATCAGTTATGCATGAATCTTAACTTACTTCCTCTGAAGGTGAGTTGAAACTAAAACCACTGGGTGGGCAGTAAACTCAAACAATAAGTACTGTATAGTGTATTATCTAAACTGGGATTCAGAATATCTAACAAAAATTACATATGAATTTACCTTTTGAAACAATATCTTTCCTCTAACAGTTAACTCTAGAAATACTCTACCAAATACACACATACACATAAACATACTCACAATAAGGGAAGTCAGTAATGAAAGCGTTATTTGTAAAAACAGGATATTAGTAGCAATCTTAATACTCATCCATTGAAACCTTGTTAATTAACCCATAGAGCTTTTGTATAATGGAGAAATATGCAAATATAAAAAGAATGATATATATCTCGTGAAGAGTGAAAACGTGGCTTAAAACAACATTTAAAACACTAAGACTGTGGCATCTGTTTCCACCACTTCATGGGAAATAGATGGGGAAAAAGTGGAACAGTGACTGATTTCACTTTCTTAGGCTCCCAAGGCACTGTGGTTGCTGACTGTAGACACGAAATTTAAAAAAAAAAAAAAAAAGNTCATGGGAAATAGATGGGGAAAAAGTGGAACAGTGACTGATTTCACTTTCTTAGGCTCCCAAGGCACTGTGGTTGCTGACTGTAGACACAAATTTAAAAAAAAAAAAAAAAAAGAAAGAAAGAAAGAAAAAGAAAAGAAAACTTTGTTCCTTGGGAAAAAAGCTATGATAACCTAGACAGCACATTAAAAAACAGAGACATTGCTTTTACAACAAAGGTCCATATGGTCAAAGCTAGAGTTTTCCCAGTAGTCATGTATGGATGTGAGAGTTAGACCATAAAGAAGGCTTAGCACCAAAGAATTTATGCTTTCAAATTGTGCTGAAAAGACTCTTGAGATTGCTTGGACAGCAGGGAGATGAAACCAGTCAATCCTTAAGTCAATTAATGCTGAATACTCATTGAAAGGACCGATGCTGAAGCTGATGCTCCACTACAATGACCACCTATGCAACCAGCTGACTCATTGGAAAAACGCTGATACTGTGAAAGACAGGGCAAGAAGAGAAGGTGGTGGCAGAGGATCAGATGGTTAGATAGCGTTACTGCCTCAATGAATATGGATTTGAACAAACTCTTAGTTCAGTTCAATTCAGTAGCTCTGTCATTTCTGATTGTTTGCAACAGCATGAATCACAGCACATCAGGCCTCGCTGTCCATCATTAACTCCCAGAATTCACTCAAACTCATGTCCATCGAATCAGTGATGCCATCCAACCATCTCATCTTCTGTCATCCCCTTCTTCTCCTGCCCCCAGTCACTCCCAGCATCAGGGTCTTTTCTAATGAGTCAACTCTTCACAGGAGGTGGCCAAAGTATTAGAGTTTCAGCTTCAGCATCAGTCCTTCCAATGAATATCTAGGACTGATCTCATTTAGAATGGACTGGTTGGATCTCCTTGCAGTCCAAGGGACTCTCAAGAGTCTTCTGCAACACCACAGTTCAAAAGTATCAATTCTTCGGTGCTCAGTTTTCTTTACAGTCGAACTCTCACATCCATACAAGACCATTGGAAAAACCATACCCTTCACTAGACGGACCTTTGTTGGAAAAGTAATATTTCTGCTTTTCAATATGATATCTAGGTTGGTCACAACTTTCCTTCAAAGGAGTAAGCGTCTTTTAATTTCATGGCTACAATCACCATCTGCATGATTTGGAGCCCAAAAAAATAAAGTCTGACAGTGTTTCCACTGTTTCCCCATCTATTTCCATGAAGTGATGTGGCCAGATGCCATGATCTTCATTTTCTGAATGTTGAGCTTTAGGCCAACTTTTTCACTCTCCTGTTTCATTTTCATCAAGAGGCTTTTTAGTTCCTCTTCACTTTCTGCCATAAGGGTAGTGTCGTCTGCATATCTGAGGTTATTGAAATTTCTCCTGGCAATCTTGATTCCAATTGTGCTTCTTCCAACCCAGCGTTTCTCGTGATATACTCTGCGTAGAAGTTAAATAAGCAGGGTGACAATACACAGCCTTGACGTATTCCTTTTCCTATTTGAAACCAGTCTGTTGTTCGATGACCCAACGAACGTTGGCAATTTGATCTCAGGTTCATCTGCCTTTTCTAATGCCAGTTTAAACATCTGTAAGTTCACAGTTCACATATTGCTGTAGCCTGGCTTGGAGAATTTTGAGCATTACTTTACTGGAGTGTGAGATGAGTGCCATTGTGCGGTAGTTTGAGCATTCTTTGGCATTACCTTTCTTTGGGATTGGAATGAAAACTGACCTTTCCAGTCCTGTGGCCACTGCTGAGATTTCCAAATTTGCTGGCATATTGACTGCAGCACTTTCACAGGATCACCTTTCAGGATTCGAAATAGCTCAAGTGGAATTCCATCACCTCCACTAGCTTTGTTCAGAGTGATGTTTTCTAAGGCCCACTTGAATTCATATTCCAGGATGTCTGACTCTAGGTGAGTGATCACACCATCATAATTATCTGGGTCATAAAGCTCTTTTTTGAACAGTTCTTCTGTGTATTCTTGCCACCTCTTCTTAATATCTTTGGTTTCTGTTAGGTCCATACTATTAGTGTCCTTTATTGAGTCCATCTTTGCATGAAATGTTCCCTTGTTATCTCTAATTTTCTTGAAGAGATCTCTAGTCTTTCCCATTCTTTTACTTTCCTCTATTTCTTTGCATTGATCGCTGAGGAAGGCTTTCTTATCTGTGCTTGCTATTATTTGAAACTTTGCATTCAGATGCTTATATCTTTCCTTTTGTCCTTTGCTTTTCGCTTCTCTTCCTTTCACAGCTATTTGTAAGGCCTCCCTAGACAGCCATTTTGCTTTTTTGCATTTCTTTCCATGGGGATGGTTTTCATCCCTGTCTCCTGTACAATGCCACAAACCTCTGTCCATCGTTCATCAGGCACTCTATCAGATCTAGGCCCTTAAATCTATTTCTCACTTCCACTGTATAAACATAAGTGATTTGATTTAGGTCATACCTGAATCAGTTCAGTTCAGTTCAGTTCAGTCACTCAGTCTTGTCCGACTCTTTGCAACCCCATGAATCGCAGCATGCCAGGCCTCCCTGTCCATCACCATCTCCTGGAGTTCAGACTCATATCCATTGAGTCCGTGATGCCATCCAGCCATCTCATCCTCGGTTGTCCCCTTCTCCTCCTGCCCCCAATCCCTCCCAGCATCAGAGTCTTTTCCAATGAGTCAACCCTTCGCATGAGGTGGCCAAAGTACTGGAGTTTCAGCTTTAGCATCGTTCCTTTCAAAGAAATCCCAGGGCTGATCTCCTTCAGAATGGACTGGTTGGATCTCCTTGCAGTCCAAGGGACTCTCAAGAGTCTTCTCCAACACCACAGTTCAAAAGCATCAATAATTCAGTGCTCAGCCTTCTTCACAATCCAACTCTCACATCCATACATGACCACAGGAAAAACCATAGCCTTGACGAGATGGACCTTAGTCGGCAAAGTAATGTCTCTGCTTTTGAATATACTATCTAGGTTGGTCATAACTTTTCTTCCAAGTAGTAAGCGTCTTTTAATTTCATGGCTGTGGTCACTATCTGCAGTGATTTTTGAGCCCCAAAAAATAATACCTGAATGGTCTAGTGGTTTTCTCCATTTTTTTCAATTTAAGTCTGAATTTGGCAATAAGGTTTTCATGATCTGAGCCACAGTCAGCTCCTGGTCTTGTTTTTGCTGACTGCATTGAGCTTCTCCTTCTTTGGCTGAGAACAATATAATCAGTCTGATTTCGTTGTTGACCATCTGGTGATGTCGATGTGTAGAGTCTTCTCTTGTGTTGTTGAAGAGGGTGTTTGCTATGACCAGTGTGTTCTCTGGCAAAACTGTATTAACATTTGCCTTGCTTCATTCCATATTCCAAGGCCAAATTTGCCTGTTATTCCAGGTGTTTCTTGACTTCCTACTTTTGCATTCTAGTCCTCTATAATGAAAAGAACATCTTTTTTGAGTGTTACTTCTAAAAGGTCTTGTAGGTCTTCATAGAACTGTTCATCTTCAGCATCTTCAGCGTTACTGGTTGGGGATAGGCTTGGATCACCATGATAATGAATGGTTTACCTTGGAAAAGAACAGAGATCATTCTGTCGTTTTTGAGATACCATCCAAGTACTGCATTTTGGACTCTTGTTGATCATGTTGGCTACTCCATTTCTTCTATGGGATTCCTGTCCATAGTAGTAGATATAATGGTCATCTGAGTTAAATTCACCCTTTCCAGTCAATTTTAGTTCACTGATTCCTAGAATATTGAGGTTCACTCTTGTCATCTCCTGTTTGACCACTTCCAATTTGCCTTGATTCATGGACCTGACATTCCAGGTTTCTATGCAGTATTGCTTGTTACAACATTGGACCTTGCTTCTATCACCAGTCACATCCACAACTGGCTATTGTTTTTACTTTGGCTCCATCCCTTCATTCTTCCTGGAGTGATTTCTCCCCTGATCTCCAGTAGCATGTTGGGCACCTACCGACTCGAGTTGTTTCCCTTTCATTATCCTATCATTTTGCCTTTTCATACTGTTCATGGGGTTCTCAAGGCAAGAATACTGAAGTGGTTTGCCATTCCTTTTTCCGGTGGACCACATTCTGTCAGACCTCTCCACCATGACCCTCCCATCTTGGGTGGCCCTACACTGCATGGCTTAGTTTCATTGTTATAGAAGGCTGTTGTCCGTGTGATCAGATTGGCTAGTTTTCTGATTATGGTTTCAGTATGTCTGCCTGCTGATGCCCTCTCACAACACCTATTATCTTACTTGGATTTCTTTTACCTTGGATGTGGGAGTATCTCTTCATGGCTGCTTCAGCAAAGCACAACTATTGCTCCTTCTTACCTCAGCTGGGGGTAGCTCCTCTCAGTCTCTGCCCTTGACCTTGAATGTGGGGTAGCTTCTCTTGGCCGCCACCCCTGACCTTGGACGTGGGGTAGTTCTTCTCGGTCACTTCTGTGCCAATGCAGCCTGGAACTCTTGGTCGCCACACCTGACCTTGGGAGAGGGGTAGCTCCTCTTGGCCATGCTTCTGTGTGGTCCATCACAGCCGGCCTAACAAACTCTGGGAGATAGTAACGGACAGGGAAGCCATGCATGCTGAGTTCGTGGGGTCACAAAGAGTCAGACAGTACTTTGTGATTGAACAACAATGCTGTCATATTAAGAATATATTGTTTTTGTTTTTGAGCAAGATGGTTAAGTGTAAAAATGTACAAATAGTATGTAGTACAAAACTTCTTGTTTAGGGAAACAAAAATATGCTTGCTTATTTAGGAGAATAAACAGAAGAGAAAAATCAGAATCAAATGTATAGTTTTATAGGGGGATGGGAATAGGATAGGCATCTTAGGGATATCGATATATTTTTGATACTGCTCTTATTATGTTGTCTTTTTAGTCTGATAAAATTTTACATGTATTAAAATAAAGTTGAAAGTCAATTAATAAAATTAAAGTCAGATTAAACTTTAAAATAGAGCAGGAACATATCCCATCTTTATGTCAAATTGATAATGTAGCTGTACAGAAAAAAATAAAAATTGAGGCAAAATTGGTACCTTGTGGCCTGCCAGGACACCCTGAGTGTGAATCTATCCTAAGGAAAACTGAAATACAAAATATCTTGCATGTTAATAGCTTTGTTTTTGGTCATAGTATTGCTAGTTATTTTGCAATGAACTTTTGGTGTGCTGTAGGACAAAACAGATCAGCATGGATATTGATGTTTTGGGAAACCCAGTGTGTCACCCTGGAAAAGGAAATTACAATAATGGAAGTGGAAAGGACAAGGAAGAATGCTGTGGTTTTTATATTCAATTTGGAAATAGTGATATTAGTCTTTCATCTTTTAAAAAGATATTTCTTAGCTTTGTCCTCTGCAAAGACTTGAAACTATGATACTTCAGTACTGTCTATCACCTCCATAATAATTGTTATCTATAACAATCAACTAAAAGAAATTAGAACCCTTTAAATAATTTGCAAATTCCATGTAAGGGACAGCAAAAATGTAAGATGAACGTGGAATACTTTGTTCTGTCAGAAAGCAAGGTGATGTTAAGAGACTAAATAGAACATGTAAATAACAAAGGGAAATGCTTGAGCTGGCTCTCAATTTTGAGATTCAGCATTAAAAATAGTGGCATGTGGCTTATAGTGTAGTATTGAATGAAAAAATCCATGAATTCATAGTGAAACTTGAAGACTGGAAAGAAGATTCTTTAACAGAACAACAATAGCTACTAAATGTAGACAGAACAGGATAATTAGAAAATCAGCACTGTAAATTTTCAAAATTATCACCCGTTCAATTTCTTATACTGATATATAATAAAGGGAATTAAAAGATATCTTTTGTAACAAAGAGTTCTGAAAGATACCACTTTCATCAGATAATGAAATTTAATATCACCAGTAATAAGATAAATAACATATGCACCTCCAAATGTGATACAGTGAAAAGGAAATATTACTTTAGTAGTACTGTAAGAAAAAAAAGTATTTAACCTGAATCTAATCATGAGCAAACTCAGATGCAGAGTGTAACATTCTGCCAAACAGTTGTTATGTTAATACTGCTTTCATTAAAGACACATACAAAGTGAGACAGTTCTAATTTTTCTATATAAAAGATTCAAAGAGAGATAAGTAAATACAATAACTTCATAGGTACATTCTGGATGTGGAAAATTAAAACCAAGCATACAGATATGTTTTTAGGCCCATTAAAGATAAATAATGATTTTAAGATAACTAAAAGACAATTGAATAAAGATCTGTGATAGGTCAAAGATTTAACATACAAAAGTAATATAAATTAGAACATGTTGCATAAAGTATTTCTTATTAAAGTAGGTGGTGATGTTTCTGAAAGTGCTCAGGAGATAGAACAGATGTTTTCTATCTGTTTCCCTCTTGTTAACATACATCTGTTTGTTGCAAATGAAATAAAATCATCCATATTGAAGTTTTCATACCTGACTGTATTTGTTTCTAAACTGCTTATGAGGACTATTGAAATTTAATAACATAAGAGCTAGATTTACCTGTATTTTCATGGACTAGTCAAGATATGGGAAATTCTAAACTCAATCTCATGTAGGGGAAATAGAAATGAAAATAAGTGCTCCAAAGGGAAGCAAATAAATAAGTGGAAATCATAGAAAACAATTGAAATTTAATTTTATTACATTGGAAACTGAGACTAGTGTATAGAGAAAATATATTTTTCCCTTTAAATAAATATACTTTAATATGGAAAACACAGTGATTCATCTTGACTAATATTATATTACACAATCTTTAGAAAAAATGACACAAATATGATATGCCAGGTGTTGACAACACAAAGGATTTATTAATGTTATTTTAAATTAGTAAAATTAAATGATATTTATCAGAATAATTATTGTTTATTGCTCTCAATTCCAAGATGTATGTTAGAAACAAAAGGCAAAACTCCAGGTTATAAATAGAAAGAGAAAGCTAAAATAGGATTCTGGATATGTTGAAATACATACACCAGGGAAACCCTGGTGTATACTAATAAGATTAAATAAGATGGAGGGTAAAGGTCTTATTTTCAAATATGCCATTATAGGTTTCTCAAAAACTTCTACTTAATGTGAAATCATGCCAAGAGCAACATAAGCAAATACAGAAGCCAATACTGAAAATGCCAATTTTGATGCAATATAGTATACCATCTGTGTGTAAAGACTTTAAATCAGATGAAACTTCAAATAAAGTATGATTTCCACTTGCAATATTGGAAAGGTTTTTTAAATTTATGCATGATAAATAAGAATGTATGAAAGCATCTGTGCCTGTATTCATATGGTTTGGGAACACTTCATTGTCAAGTGGCCTGAGCTATGCCAAGATCTAGGAATATGTCTTTAAATGTTTGTCCCTCCTCCTCCTCCACCTGGATAATTACATTCATAAGGCTACAGTATCAGCTTCTCTGTAATATCTTCTATAAGTCATTTAGGGAAAAAAAAAAGATTATTCTTATTACTAAAGTCTCATAATATTTGAGCATGTTTTTATTTTATTGTTTGATACTATCTCTGGTTGTTCATTGCAGCTAGGTATTCAGAAAAGAAATCTATGGATTGACCACTAACAAGGACAGTTTATTAAAAATATCACAATTGTGATAAGGTAACACTTTTACATCATCATGGGGTAAGAATGTTTACATCTGGGCATATGATTTTCTGGCTCCTCCATCCAGTAAATCAGCCACACATTTTCTTTTATTTCATTCAGCTAGTTTCCTGGAGATAAAAATACTTCTGATTAGCCAGATTAAGGTCAGTAACCCCTAGTTGCAATACTTTTATGGGTGAAATAAATAACTTATAGCATGCCAAAAGGCATTATAACTTAGAATATTTCTTTCAGTTCCATTTCACTTTCTATACTTTAAACTTACTAAGAATTACTAAAGTTCTCAACTATCTACAGCAACTCTTTTTGAACGTTAGTCAATCAGCAAGGATGGTATATAGCAGCGGCAGCAGCCTATTGTCCAGACTTAATGTTAGACAATAGCATAGGAGTGAAGTATGTTTGTATGAGTGACTTATATGCATACACATATATATGCTTGTATAAAGATATGTTATGCACTAAGCAGATCTTTTACAAAAAAATTGACATTATTTTACAATAATTTATACTTTTCTTCCCCTATTATACTGTGAAAGTTTTAGAAAATAGATATCTTATATTTTTATTTTATATTCATTGCATCTAATAGTAACAGGTGTAACCATAAGGTAAATAAATAAATTTTTAAGCATCAACCATTTTAATTAGATGAAATATAAAAAAATAAGTGAAATGATTCTAGGGACGTGAATATATTATTACTAACCAGATACTAGAGATCATCTACTTTAAAAACAATAACTTTTTAAATGAGATGCAAAGACTTTAAATATTTAGAGAATTGTTTACAGGGATACAGGGATAAAATAATTGCCAAATTAGAGTTGTCACATAGATTTTTTTCTCTCTGCAAACTTCAAGAAAGAACATATGGAAGCCATAGACAGCTAAAATGAAACAGTTGATAAAAGTAGATAAATTTTTGATAGAAATAAAGGTAAATAAGCTAAAAATAAAATGGTAGCAATATTAACCATCAGAGAATTAAAAATTAAGTTCATATAATAAGGGCAAAGGTATAAATACAATAATATTGTCCATGAACTACACTGAAACAAAACATGATTATTTTCTGTGTATTCTTTAAGAAGAAAGGAATTATTCAGTTTTTTTTCCTTAGATATATTTCAACTAAATATAAAGCAAATAATGACTTAAGCACTGAAATGAAAAGATTCAGCTACCTGAAAAAAATACACTTAATTTGGGAATTTGAATATTTCATGTTGTGTAAAAAGCAGACAAAATGTCTAGTTAATTCATTTTCAAAATGGCACTTTTATGATAGTGAAAAGAGGACTCTACTAATAATTAAACAAATAAAATGGGCATAAACCAAGCTTATCCCAGGCAAAACAAGATTTGTGTTTCATAAAATACAACTAATCTCTATATGTTTTATCCATGCATAACTTTTTCATATAAATCTCTTTATAGTTTATTCAGAGACAGTAAGATTTTTTTCTTAGTTGGAAAAATTGTTTTATTTGTAGAGGTGGAGATAAGCATCATTTTTTTGTAGAAATCAATTCTCTTGTTTGAGAAAGTATATTTCAAAAAACATTTGATTATACCAAAAGCAAAGTCAAAATTTGGTATGAAATCTGAAACAATGTAAAATTTATCTTTATAATATACAATATTTTTATATTAGAAATTTGAAAAAAAAATGAACTTTTTTAGAGATTATTAGATTGATGTACTGCTTGCTTATGAATCCTGAAATTTTGATTAGAAACAGTTACTGGCATATTTTAGGTATCATTCAGTTGCTCTGAGACATATATTAAAAATTTAATAAAGATGAAGTGTATGTATGCCTATAATATTTATGTTATGCACTCTCACTGTCTTCACCAAATTTCTCTTTTATAAAATGAAGAGTTCTATCTTACCCAACATTTATATATAGGCAAGAGTAGGCCCACATTAAAACTAACAAAGAAACTGAAACTGCCCTATGTGTTTGAGAAATTTCGTGCCTGCCACCAAACCCAGAGTATCATTTAAGAACTACCTACTGATTGCCTATTGAGACTGTCTCTCCATATGAGTCAAGACATTACCCAGATACACATCAGATTGTGACGTGAGAATGAATCCCAACCAAAGAACTTAGAACTCGTGGACATTAAAAAAAAAAATAGAAAATCAGTCATTTGCCTTTATCTTGTTAAGGAATACCTGAACAACATGTAAATAAATTCTGTGTAGGAAATTTTGGCTCTTTAACCAAGATTCAACTACATGTAATCTGAAAGAAATTGTGAATTCACTAAGCCAATAGAAAAAAGGACTGGTTCAAAATTGGGAAAGGAGTATGTCAAGGCTCTATATTGTCATCTTGCTTATTTAACTTATATGCAGAATACATCATGCAAAATGCTGGGCTGGATGAAGTACAAGCCAGAATCAAGACTGCCTGGGAGAAATATCAATAACCTCAGATATGCAGATGACACCACC
>SJYX01015309.1:63405-79353 GCA_006410675.1 Oreotragus oreotragus | reverse complement strand
CCCATCACTTCATAGGAAATAAAATGGGGAAACAGTGCAAACAGTGTCAGTCTTTATGTTGGGGGGCGCCAAAGTCACTGCAATGGTGACTGCAGCCATGAAATTAAAAGATGTTTACTCCTTAGAAGAAAAGTTATGACCAACCTAGATAGCATATTAGAAAGCAGAGACATTACTTTGCCAACTAAGGTCCGTCTAATCAAGGCTGTGGTTTTTCCAATGGTAATGTACAGATGTGAGAGTTGGACTGTGAAGAAGGCTGAGTGCTGAAGAATTGATGCTTTTGAACTGTGGTGTTGGAGAAGACTCTTGAGAGTCCCTTGGACTGCAAGGAGATCCAACCAGTCCATTCTGAAGGAGATCAACCCTGGGCTTTCTTTGGAAGGACTGATGGTAAACTGATACTCCAATACTTTGGCCACCTCATGGGAAGAGTTGACTCATTGGAAAAGACTCTGATGCTGGGAGGGATTGGGGGCAGGAGGAGAAGGGAACGACAGAGGATGAGATGGCTGAATGGCATCACTGACTCGATGGACGTGAGTCTGAGTGAACTCCAGGAGTTGATAGACAGGGAGGCCTGGCGTGCTACGATTCATGGGGTCGCAAAGAGTCGGACACGACTGAGCTACTGAACTGAACTGAACTGAATGTAATAGCTGACTCATTGGAAAAGACCCTGATGCTGTGAAGGTTTGAAGGGAGAAGGAAAAGGGGACGACAGAAGATGAGATGATTGGATGGCATTGCTTACTCAATGAACATGAGTTTGAGTAAGCTCTAGGAGATGATGAAAGACAGGAAAGCTTGGTATGCTGCAGTCCATGGAGTTATAAAGAGTTGGATACAACTAAGCGACTGAACAACAGCAAGACAATAGAGTGTCAAAGTGCTTCACAGGAGAGCAGAGGAGCCATCTCACATTTTTATTAGTATTTTTATTTCATACACATATATAAATACAAATAAATAAACACATTATTTCAAGATAAAAGAGAAGACATCATACAAGAAATCACCTTGAAACTTCAGGATGTAGAGAGATGATTCTAGATTTTAGAATTAGGATAGGATTCACTTTGAATATTGGATTTAATTTGAACTTAAATGATGAATAAGATTTGAAAATATGCTTTTGGAGAGGAGAGTAGGTGTATTGGAGACAACATTTTCTAATACATTCACTCTCCTCCTTTCTTACGAGAAACCATTTTTTCCCCCTTGGGGTAGGAGACAGCTATGGACAACATTAAAAATCTGTAGCTCCTCACTTGTGCTCAGTTATGTCCAACTCTTTGCAACCTCTGAACTGTAGCCCACCAAGTTCCTCTGTACATGGAGTTTTTCAGGCAAGAATACTGGAGTGGCTTGCCATTTCCTACTCCAAGCAACCTTCCCATCCCAGGGATCAAACCTGTGTCTTCTGCATTGGCAGGCAGATTCTTTACCACTGCACCACCCAGGCACAATGATAGTTTTGAATGTAACATTTGCTTATTTCTCTTTCTTCCTCACTACAGATTGATATGATTCATGAAATCATATCATCTTCCAAACTTCAGGATAATGATTATCAGTCAAGATTGAGAAGGAAGTGGCAGATTGGTATCTTTATTTAATTTTATATTTATATAAAAATTGGATTTTTATTCACTTTCTCAAGCAGTAGAACAGACCCTATATTACCACTCTCAGGATATTTTGTTAGGTGATTAAAATGAAATTCTTGTTTTATTAATTAATAAGAATATAGTCAAGTATCTCATGTAAACCGTTCGAATGCACTCAGCAAACACAGGGCATCAATGGTGATATTTTAAAATACAGCATGGAAAATCTATCATGGAAATTAGAATTTCATAGCATGTATGTAAACAGGTCCTAGGACAAATAATATGAACCAAGAATATGTAAAATCACTTTGTAGGAGATTTTGAGGTTACAACTATGTCCTGAAATACTATGGGTTCACATTCGTTTCTGTAGGCCTTTGGAGTTCTGAAATACACAAATGGAGCTGTGTTATATGAAGATTACTCTTATAGCATTTTCAAAGACAACTTTTGATGGGAAAAAATGCTCAAGTGAAATTAGATTAAGATTCTGAGCTAATACAGTACAGTATTGGTTATGCGGATGCAGAAGGAAGAAATCGTGCATGAAATAGTTGAGAATAGGCAACATGTTAAATGAAAAATGAGTGTGGGCTGAGGAGGAAGAAAAAAAAAGTAGTCAAAGTAAAACTCGGAGTACAATTGTGTTATTAACAGACACAAGGAACATGATGTAAAGCAAGTTTGGAAAGTGAATTGAGGTTAACCTAATGTTTAAGTTATTGTTTACTCACTAAGTCGTGTCCTACTCTTTTGCAACCCCCCATGAACTGCAGCCTGTCAGGCCCCTCTGTCCATGGGATTCTAGGCAAGAATACTGAAGTGGGGTGTCATTTTCTTCTCTAAGGGATCTTCCCGACCCAGGGAACCAACCTGTGTCTGCATTGGCCGGTGGATTCTTAACCTGAGCCACCAGGAAATCCAATGTTTTAAGTTAGTATTGCATAAATATTTTTTTTATAATGTAATAACAAACTGCAGTTAATTTAACCAATAAAAGCACTTTATAAACAAGGCAAAAGTGACAAGAAAAAGATGTGAGTATGGTCATTGCTAACTTTGTTAATTGCAGAATATTCATTGTAATATTTCAGAGTAAGTAAATGGAGTGGGGTTTAGTGTTGTTCAAATGAAGAATAAAATTTAATAAGGATTATAAGTCAAACATACTAGTAAAGTCAGTCTTATTTTTCAATGTAAAATATGTTGTGTGGTTAATGTTTTAGAATCTGTGCCATTTTAACTGTATGGCTTTAATTCTTTCAAATTAAAATAACTGTCCAATAAGGCATTATATCTACCAAGAAAGCATAGTACATGTACTTTTATGGGTCATACTCCAGTTTATGACCATTTGCTGAGGCCAAGGTAGGCTGAATTCAAGGAAAGAAGTTTCAACCCTTCCAAATTTGAGCTATTCAGAAATGCAAACTATTCTATCTCATGTTTCTAAGAGTTTTCTAAGAATGAGTTTACTCTGAGTTACTAGTTCTAAAACAATTTAAAGTCCCAGAAAGGTAGATTTGGGATATAAATTTAAAATATCCAAGCTAAATTTAAGACTAGTTTATAATCTTAAAAAAAAAAAGATTAACAATAAAAAATTTAAATATCTTATTCTATCTATCTTATTACTGAATATTGTCAAATGTTTAATAACTGGAAACACTGTTACAATCAAATATAGACTTCTGCTCAATAGCTTTATTTTAAAATTCATTAAACTACATGAAAAGTTTTCTAATTTATGGCTTTTTTTCCCCCCAAATTTAAACTTAATGCCATTTACCTAATTTTCTTTTAGTCATGAAAGGATTTCTCCACATTTCTAACAAGAATTTGTTCATTACATTAGTTTTCTATAGTCAATAATTTATTAAATATAAAATGTATTCTTATAGAGTATACAAAGTAGAAAAATAAAGTTATTTTCAAAAACTTCAATGTAATTATTCGATACATAAAATAATTGTCACCTTTGCAATTGTATTTTCTATAATCACATTTCCCTTTGCTCACTAAAGCCTTTAATAGACATTATCATTTTCCTTTTAAAAATTTTTGTCATATTATCTTTTTCTTGATAAACTCATCTTTTCCCCTTATTTTCAAGACTTGCAATTTTCCTCATGCCTCTCCACAGTTCCTTCCTTGCCTCCTCTTTCTCGATCACTTGGAAAAAGGTACTACTCATATTTTATGTATGCATATAAAAAGTATATCTCATATGTTTATTATGTAAAATATGAATAAGTGAATATGCCTCATCATTTCTTTTACCCTAATGAGCATGTAACATACATATTAATAATTTCTACTTAGTTTTATTTGGCTGAACAAATGCACCTAAAACCACCAAAACTAAAACCATTCTATCCTTTAATCATAGTTATATTCACAAGTCTAATCACTTATTATACAAATTAAAGATTTACTTTTGCATTTTTTTCTTTTTTCAGTCTTGCATCAAAATCTAAAAGCTTTGCCCTTTCAACAGCATTCACATTCATCACTTCCTTTCCAGTGTAACTATGTTTTGGGGGCATTAATCTCTTCATATATGCATAATCATACTACTATTCTAAACATTTTATCAGAGTCCATTCTAATTAATCACAAATGACACCCCTGGTTCAGACTTAATTAAATATCACTTTCATTAAAATTACTACCTATCTTGATGTGATTAGTTTTCAATTTTCATGGATTATAAGATACAATTTCTCTCTAAAAAAGTGAAGTGAAAGTTTTAGTCATGTCAGACTATTCAGTCATCTCTGACTATTTGTAATCCCATGGACTGTAGCCCAGCAAGCTCCTCTGTCCATGGAATTCTCCAGGCAAGAATATTGGAGTGGGTAGTTATTCCCTTCTCCAGAGGATCTTCCCAACCCAAGGACTGAACTTGGATCTCCTGCATTGCAAGCAGATTCTTTATTGTCTGAGCCACCAGGGAAGTCCCCTCTCTATAATCTAGTGTTTAAAACAACTCACACTCTTACCTCAAACTTTATATCCTTCTAAAACTGCGTTTATGCTACTCATTTTTTTCCCGAACATGTCTCATTCACATGATTTCTTTGTTTTTTAATAAATGGCAATCTAAAAATGATCTGGGACAATAAACACTGATATTTTATAATGAAATAACTATATATTTACTTATATATTTATTAAAATTAATGCAAGCCAATACATTAAAGTATGATTTCACAGATAATATAACCGATATTATGAGTAACTCTCTTCCTGATTTTTACAAATAGTAACTCTCTATATAGTAACTCTAATTTTGATTGCATCATGCTACCACTTGGATGAAACTTATAAGATTCATGATCTTTGATTTTCCCTCAATTCTTAATCAATAATACCCAATTCAGAACTGGCTCTTAATTTTTAAATTCCTCCTGATCCCAGCAAAAGCTCAAGGCCCTATAAGAAGACTGTGGGAGGCAGAAAAGTGACCTACTCAACAATGTCTATCTCCTAATTCCTGACACATATAAACAAATCACTTTTCATGGAAAAAATATTTTTTTAAACAATAAAAAATTATGTGTTGATGTTATCTCAAAAAATAATAGAAATAAGTTCAATATCTATATGTTGTTAAAAACAGTATCATATTTAAGCAATATGAATATTTCATAAATATTTCATCCTCTACTTTTGATACATTATAGTAAATTAGATTAATAATTTCTGTTCAAAACAACAATTTGAGACTATTCTGTTCAGGGTACAAGCAAGATTAATTCTAGATGAATACTACTATGTGCTTCTAATTATAAGTGGAGTATAATTTTCAGAGTCACAGTCAAATAAACCCAAATGATAGGAGAAAGGAAATTAAATGGAGAAATTTAAATATATATAGCAATTTACTTTGTTTTCCTCTTTTCTAAATACCTTCTTTGTATATACTGGTTTACGGTACTTACATGAGATCAAATTCTCTCATGTATTCATTTCACCCTGTAAATGCAGTCTAAAATTAATTTTTTTCTTTATTCATCTATTCTCTAAATAAAAGTTTTATGGCATACATTCCCTTAATTTCAGCTTGTCTTTTATCATTACTGGGCTCCCTTTGTGGCTCAGCTGGTTAAGCATCCAGCTGCAATTTGGGAGACCTTGGTTTGATCCCTGGGTTGAGAAGATCCCCTGGAGAATGGGACAGCTGCCCCTTCCAGTATTCTGGCCTGGACAATTCCATGGACTGTATAGTCTATGGGGTTGCAAAGAGTCAGACACGACTGAGAGACTTTCACTCCACTTCGTCATTACTAACTGTACTGAAGATCCTTTGCTTTCTGGTTATATTAATCAATCCATTGAAGAAGCAAGAGCAGCCATAAACTAATTGTTACATGTTGTAAATCTGAAGAATAGTATGGTGTGTTAGAAAAATCACAGTACTAGGAGTTAGAATACTCAGATTTATATCATTTATATCTTTATTATTATGTTTTAGCTAAATCATTTGGGCATGTCACTTAAGCCTCCTAAGCCCCAAATGTATCAACTGATAGCAATGGCTGGTTCAGTGGGTTAGTGTGAATATTATAACCAGCAACACATATAAAGGGACTTAGTATGGTGTTCCATTTATTGAATTTTTCACTGATTCATTAATTGTCTGAGTTATTATGATTCACATTGGGAAGTGTTATGTAATTGATCTTCCTACACATACATTGTTCAGAATAATAAAAAAGAGAATTTGCTTTTTTCTTTAGCATTATATATGTAAGTTTTTTTTTAATTAAGAAAAATGGGCTTTCTTTATAGAGGATTTCCTTGTTTCTCTCTTTAAATAATTTATTTTCCACAGTCACATTTGGTAGAAGTTAAAGCAGTTCATTGATCATGTACTTTGTTTTCTCTGGTTTTTCATTGTTTAAAAACAAGACACACTTGCCTGCTTAGACCATGTGTGCTTGACAGCTAGGCAATACATCACTAAGAAATACCATTAGAATAACAATTCCTAATGGCATCATAAAAATTTCGCTACCTATTGAAAAGAAATTACTTTTACAATCTAGTTTCAATCGACTTCCACACAGTCTACTTTCACATTTCATTTGATTACTACACCCCGATGACTGTGTGGATAAAGAATCCACTTTCAATGCAGAAAATGCAAGAGATGCGGGCTCCATCCTTGGCTTAAGAGGATTCTCCGGAGGAGGAAATGGCAACCCAATCCAGTATTCTTGTCCGGAAAATCTCATGGACAGAGGAGCCTGGTGGGCTAGATAGAGTTCATGGGTTTGCAGAAGAATCAGACATGACTGAGTGACTAAGCGTGCACACTGCATTATGCTTGGCAGTTTAAAATAGATGAAAAAAGTAATATTAAAACCAGATTTAGAGAAATTTACTTAATCTATGAGCACTGATTGAAAAAAAATTATATGTTTTTGTATTATTGTAGCAGACCATGCATGAATATTAATTTATAGCAATTTTCTAAGAGTTCCATTCATGTGATCACTAATCTAGAGCCAGACATCTTGGAATGTGAAGTCAAGTGGGCCTTAGAAAGCATCACTAAGAACAAAGCTAGTGGAGGTGATGGAATTCCCGTTGAGCTGTTTCAAATCCTGGAAGATGATGCTGTGAAAGTGCTGCACTCAATATGCCAGCAAATTTGGAAAACTCAGCAGTGGCCACAGGACTGGAAAAGGTCAGTTTTCATTCCAATTCCAAAGAAAGGCAATGCCAAAGAATGCTCAAACTACCACACAATTGCACTCATCTCACACGCTAGTAAAGTAATGCTCAAAATTCTCCAAGCCAGGCTTCAGCAATATGTGAACCGTGAACTCCCTGATGTTCAAGCTGGTTTTAGAACAGGCAGAGGAACCAGAGATCAAATTGCCAACATCCGCTGGATCATGGAAAAAGCAAGAGAGTTCCAGAAAAACATCTATTTCTGCTTTATTGACTATGCCAAAGCCTTTGACTGTGTGGATCACAATAAACTGTGGAAAATTCTGAAAGAGATGGGAATACCAGACCACCTAACCTGCCTCTTGAGAAATCTGTATGCAGGTCAGGAAGCAACAGTTAGAACTGCACATGGAACAACAGACTGGTTCCAAATAGGAAAAGGAGTACGTCAAGGCTGTATATTGTCTCCCTGCTTATTTAACTTATATGCAGAGTACATCATGAGAAACGCTGGACTGGAAGAAACACAAGCTGGAATCAAGATTGCCGGGAGAAATATCAATAACCTCAGATATGCTGATGACACCACCCTTATGGCAGAAAGTGAGGAGGAGCTAAAAAGCCTCTTGATGAAAGTGAAGGAGGAGAGCGAAAAAGTTGGCTTAAAGCTCAACATTCAGAAAACGAAGATCATGGCATCCGGTCCCATCACTTCATGGGAAATAGATGGGGAAACAGTGGAAACAGTGTCAGACTTTATTTTTTTGGGCTCCAAAATCACTGCAGATGGTGACTGCAGCCATGAAATTAAAAGACGCTTACTCCTTGGAAGAAAAGTTATGACCAACCTGGATAGTATATTCAAAAGCAGAGACATTACTTTGCCGACTAAGGTCCGCCTAGTCAAGGCTATGGTTTTTCCTGTGGTCATGTATGGATGTGAAAGTTGGACTGTGAAGAAAGCTGAGCGCCGAAGAATCGATGCTTTTGAACTGTGGTGTTGGAGAAGACTCTTGAGAGTCCCTTGGACTGCAAGGAGATCCAACCAGTCCATTCTGAAGGAGATCAACCCTGGGATTTCTTTGGAAGGAATGATGCTAAAGCTGAAACTCCAGTACTTTGGCCACCTCATGCGAAGGGTTGACTCATTGGAAAAGACTCTGATGCTGGGAGGGATTGGGGGTGGGAGGAGAAGGGGACGACCGAGGATGAGATGGCTGGATGGCATCATGGACTCGATGGACGTGAGTCTGAGTGAACTCCGGGAGATGGTGATGGACAGGGAGGCCTGGTGTGCTGCGATTCATGGGGTTGCAAAGAGTTGGACACGACTGAGCGACTGAACTGAACTGAACTGAATACTGAAAATTATTATTACAGTGGTTAAAATTTTATAAATCTATCTGTGATATTTTATAGTGATAAAATCATATACTATACATTGAGAAAGAATTACTTATATGTCTTTTAAACCTTATTTCTTAGTCTCATTCTTGATCTTGTCTTATGCAAAGTAAAATCCTTTCCCAACATCTTAATCTCAGACAAACAGATATAAAAATAATACTGATGGCTTTAATTGATTTGGGAGGAAACAGAAATTGCACATGTAGATTTTACCTAAAAATTATGGTAATATTTCAGAGAGGTGAAAACAAAAGTATTAGTATCATTCCCTATAGTAAAAATGCTTTGTTTGGTCTTAGTTATAACTGACATTTTATGCTATATATAATAGTTATAGAATATCAATAATATAAAGTTACTTAGGCTTCTAAAGAGTTTTCTATAAGCAATTATGTAACATAGAGGTGAATGTTCAATTTTGCAGTCAGAAACATTGTGGGACTCTGACTTTTACCAGACCATCTTACCTGCCTCCTGAGAAATCTATATGCAGGTCAAGAAGCAGCAAATAAAACTGGACATGGAACAATGGAATGGCTTCAAATTGGGAAAGGAGTACATCAAGGCTGTATATTATCAACCTGCTTATTTAACTTATATGTAGAGTACATCATGTGAAATTCTGGGCTGGCTGAAGCACAAACTGGAATCAAGACTGCAAGGAAAAATATCTATAAACACAGATACGCAGATGACAATATCCTTATGGCCAAAAACAAAGAGAAACTAATGAGCCTTTTGATGAATGTGAAAGAGGAGAGTGAAAAAGCTGGCTTAAAATTCAGCCTTCAAAAAACTAAGATCATCACAGCTGGTCCCATCACTTCATGGTAAATAGATGGGGAAACAGTGGAAACCCTGTCAGACTTTATTTTTGGGGCTCCAAAATCATTGCAGATGGGGACTGAAGCCATGAAATGAAAAGATGCTTGCTCCTTGGAAGGAAAGCTATGATCTACCTAGATAGCATATTAAAAAACAGATACCAACAAAGGTCCATCTAGCCAAAGCTATGTATGTAGCTTTTTCCAGTAGTCATGTATACATGTGAGATTTGAACTATAAAGAAAGCTAAGTGCCAAAGAATTGATGCTTTTGAACTGTGGTATTGCAGAAGACTCTCGCGAGTCCCCTGGACTGCAAGGATATCAAACCAGTCAATCCTAAAGGATATCAATACTGAATATTCATTGGACGTACTGATGCTGAAGCTGAATGTCCAATACCTTGGCCACCTGATGTGAAGAGCTGACTCATTGAAAAAGACCCTGATGCTGGAGAAAATTGAAGTCAGGAGGAGAAGGGGATGATAGAGAGTGAGATGATTGAATGGCATCACTGACTCGACAGACATGAGTTTGAACAAGCTCTAGAAGTTGGTGATAGACAGGGAGCCTGGTGTGATGTAGTCCGTGGGGTTGCAAAGAGTCAGGCATGACTGAGAGAATGAACAGACTGTATTTTAATATTGGGCTGGTGAAAAAGATCTCTCATGCTCTATTTCATCTTCTGTGAAATAAAAATGTTATTAGCACCTCTCTCATATATGATTGCTAAATGAATATTTTATGCAGTTGTACTTAAATACAAAACTTCCCTTTAGTTCTTTTTCCATCAAAATAGTCTTTGAATAAATGTCCTAATTCAAGTCAAAATTACATTATTGCAAAACTATTTTGTGACAATACAATTTTTTTTTNTGGTGATGGACAGGGAGGCCTGGTGTGCTGCGATTCATGGGGTTGCAAAGAGTTGGACACGACTGAGCGACTGAACTGAACTGAACTGAATACTGAAAATTATTATTACAGTGGTTAAAATTTTATAAATCTATCTGTGATATTTTATAGTGATAAAATCATATACTATACATTGAGAAAGAATTACTTATATGTCTTTTAAACCTTATTTCTTAGTCTCATTCTTGATCTTGTCTTATGCAAAGTAAAATCCTTTCCCAACATCTTAATCTCAGACAAACAGATATAAAAATAATACTGATAGCTTTAATTGATTTGGGAGGAAACAGAAATTGCACATGTAGATTTTACCTAAAAATTATGGTAATATTTCAGAGAGGTGAAAACAAAAGTATTAGTATCATTCCCTATAGTAAAAATGCTTTGGTTGGTCTTAGTTATAACTGACATTTTATGCTATATATAATAGTTATAGAATATCAATAATATAAAGTTACTTAGGCTTCTAAAGAGTTTTCTATAAGCAATTATGTAACATAGAGGTGAATGTTCAATTTTGCAGTCAGAAACATTGTGGGACTCTGACTTTTACCAGACCATCTTATCTGCCTCCTGAGAAATCTATATGCAGGTCAAGAAGCAGCAAATAAAACTGGACATGGAACAATGGAATGGCTTCAAATTGGGAAAGGAGTACATCAAGGCTGTATATTATCAACCTGCTTATTTAACTTATATGTAGAGTACATCATGTGAAATTCTGGGCTGGCTGAAGCACAAACTGGAATCAAGACTGCAAGGAAAAATATCTATAAACACAGATACGCAGATGACAATATCCTTATGGCCAAAAACAAAGAGAAACTAATGAGCCTTTTGATGAATGTGAAAGAGGAGAGTGAAAAAGCTGGCTTAAAATTCAGCCTTCAAAAAACTAAGATCATCACAGCTGGTCCCATCACTTCATGGTAAATAGATGGGGAAACAGTGGAAACCCTGTCAGACTTTATTTTTGGGGCTCCAAAATCATTGCAGATGGGGACTGAAGCCATTAAATGAAAAGATGCTTGCTCCTTGGAAGGAAAGCTATGATCTACCTAGATAGCATATTAAAAAACAGATACCAACAAAGGTCCATCTAGCCAAAGCTATGTGTGTAGCTTTTTCCAGTAGTCATGTATACATGTGAGATTTGAACTATAAAGAAAGCTAAGTGCCAAAGAATTGATGCTTTTGAACTGTGGTATTGCAGAAGACTCTTGTGAGTCCCCTGGACTGCAAGGATATCAAACCAGTCAATCCTAAAGGATATCAATACTGAATATTCATTGGACGTACTGATGCTGAAGCTGAATGTCCAATACCTTGGCCACCTGATGTGAAGAGCTGACTCATTGAAAAAGACCCTGATGCTGGAGAAAATTGAAGTCAGGAGGAGAAGGGGATGATAGAGAGTGAGATGATTGAATGGCATCACTGACTCGACAGACATGAGTTTGAACAAGCTCTAGAAGTTGGTGATGGACAGGGAGCCTGGTGTGATGTAGTCCGTGGGGTTGCAAAGAGTCAGGCATGACTGAGAGAATGAACAGACTGTATTTTAATATTGGGCTGGTGAAAAAGATCTCTCATGCTCTATTTCATCTTCTGTGAAATAAAAATGTTATAGCACCTCTCTCATATATGATTGCTAAATGAATATTTTATGCAGTTGTACTTAAATACAAAACTTCCCTTTAGTTCTTTTTCCATCAAAATAGTCTTTGAATAAATGTCCTAATTCAAGTCAAAATTACATTATTGCAAAACTATTTTGTGACAATACAATTTTTTTTTCAAAATTAGATTTCTGTCCCCTTCACCTTATTTATTTTCATTATTTGTTTATTCTTTATTTTAAAACAAAAAGTGAAAGAGAACCTGTTAAAAACAAACAAAAAATTTCCTTCAAACAAAGGCCAGGATCAAAGGTGTTCACTTGGAAAATATCAAATATACAAAGAACTGATACTGATCCTTCTCAAACACTTCCAAATCATTGACGAGCAGGAGTCACTCCTAAAGTCATTCCATGAATCTACTATCACTCTGATACCAAAACCAGATAAAGACACTACCAAAAAAAATTATAAGCCAATATCTATGATGAACATAGATGAAAAAATTCTTAGGAAAATTTAGCAAATTGAATCCAACAGTACATAAAAAGAATCATATACCATACCATATACCAAGAATCATATATCATATAGCATACCTGGGTTCATTTCAGGGTCACAAGGCTGCCTCAACATATATAAATCAATCAATATGACACACCATGTCAACAAAAGAAAAGACAAATATCACATAATCATCTCAATAGATGAAGAAAAAGCATTTGATAAAATTCAGCAACCATTCACGGTAACAACTCTCACCAAAGTGGATATAGAGGGAATATATCTTAACATAAAAAAGTTGTTTATGACAAACTATAGCTAACATAACACTCAAGTGAAAAGATGAAAGACTTCCTGCTAAAATCTGGAAAGACACAAGGATGCCCACTCTCACCACTTTAACTAAACATAGGATTGCAAGTCTCAGGCATAGCCGTCAGATAAGAAATAAAAGGTATCCAAATTGGAAGGGAAGTGGTGAAATTGTTACTGTAGGCAGATATCATGATACTATACATATATAGAAAACTCTAAAAACTTCACATAAAAACTATTAGAGCTGAAAAACAAATTCAGCAAGGTAGCAGTGTACTAGGTTAACATATAGAAATCTATTGTATCTCTTTACACTAACAATGAACCATCAAAGAGCGAAAGTTAAAAAAAAAAAAAAAAACTTTTAAATCTCACATCAAAAAGCAAAGAAAACTTAGGAATACACTTGACCAAGAAGGGGAAGACTTATACACTGAGAACTATAGAGCATTGATTAAAGGAAACTGAAGATGGTTCAAAGAAATGTTAAGATATCACATTCTCTGGGACTGGAAGAATTAATATTGTTACAATGTCCATACTATTGAAAGCAATCTACAGATTTAATGTGATCTCTATGAAATTGCCCATGACATTTTTCACAGAACTAGAACAAGAAAAAGTCCAAAATTTTATATGGAACCAATAAGGTCCAGCAATGCCAAAGCAATCTTGGGGAAAAATAACAAAGCTGTAGGCATAACTCCCCCAGACTTCAGGCAATACTACAAAGTTATAGTAATCAAAACAGCATAGTACTGGCACAAAAGCATAGTGCTCAATGAACAGAAACGATAACCCAGAAATAAACCCACATTCCTATGGTCAATTTATCTTTGACAAAGGAAACAAAAACATACAATGAAGAAAAGACAGTATCTTAAGTAACTAATGCTGGAAATACTTGACAGACACATATAAAAAATGAAATTAGCATATTCTCTAATAGCATACACAAAAATAAACTCAAGATGGGTTATAGACCTTGGATACTATAAAACTCCTAGAGGGAAAAATAGATAGCATGCTCTTTGACATAAACTGTAGCAGCAATATTTTTTTTTTTATTAATCCCCTAGAGTAATGGAAATAAAATAACAAAAATAAATGAATGGGACATAATTCAACCTAAAAGCTTTGCACAGCAAAGGAAACCACAAATGAAACATAAATATATCATACAAGCTGGGAGGAAATATTTGCCAACAATGCAATGTTCTCAAAAAGTATATAATCAGTGAATAAAACTCAGTATAAAAACAAACAAACAAATAAACAAACAAACCAATCAAAAAAATTGGCAGAAGACCTTAATAGACATTTCTCCAAAGATGACATACAGATGACTAACGGGCACAAAAAAGATGCTCAACACTGCTAATTATTAGAGAAATGCAAATCAAAACTACAGTGAAGTGTCACCTCAAATTGGTCAGAATTACCATAGTCAAAAAGCCTACAAATAAGAAATGATGGAGAGAGTGTTGAGCAAAAGAAACTATCCTACACTTTTGGTGTGAATATTATTGGTGCAGCCATTATAGAGAACAGTATGGAAGTTCCTTAAAATAAAATAAAGATAGAGTTATAATATAATCCAGAAATACCAATGCTGGCCATTCATCCAGAAAAAACTTTAATTCAAAAAATACATGTACCCTAATGTTTGTAGCAGTACTATTTACAATTGTCAAGACATGGAAGCAATCTCAGTGTCCACTGACACATGAATGGATAAGGAAGATATGATATGTATATATAGCCATTTCATTCATAAAAAGAATGAAATAATGTCATTTACAGCAACATGGATGGACCTAAAGATTATCATACTAAGTCAAGAAAGTCATTTTAAAAGCACAATTATCATAAGAGGTCATTTATATGTGGAATCTAAAAAGTGATACAAATGAACTTATTTAACACAGAGAAACAGTTCACAGACATAAAAAACAAATTTATGGTTACTACATGGGAAAGCGGGTATAGGGATAAACTAGGAATTTGAAATTAAGATACACACTACTTTAAACAAAACATAATAAACAAGATCCTATTGTATAGTACATGGTATTATATTCAATATCTTATAGACAGAAAAGTATCTGAAAAAGAATGCGTGTGTGTGTGTGTGCATGTGTGTGTAAAAACAATCATTTTGCTGTTTACCAAAAACTAATACAACATTGTAAGTTAACTATACTTCAATTTAAAAAAGAGTATTTTTTTTGTTTTTTTGTAATATGTTTATTTATTTTAATTGGAGGTTAATTACTTTACAGTATTGTATTGGTTTTGCCATACATCAACATGAATCCACCACAAGTATACATGTGTTCCCCATCCTGAACCTCCCTCCCTCCTCCCTCCCCATACCATCCTCTGGGAGAGTATTATTAAGCTATCAGATATAGTAATCTGGTTTTACAAGCAATAATATATGTAGAAGTTAACAATAATTTGGGGTGTAATAATGTTAAATAGATTATAGCAATTGAATAATAATAGTTTTGTAATTTAAAAACTGATCTGCATAAAACATTCTACAATTTTAAATAAAACACATGTTGAATGACACATTGAATACACATAGCTCTTAAAACAACATATAAAGAACTGCACTTTTAGTTATACAGATTAATTTCTGTAGAATTAAATTTTGCTTCCTAAAAAAGTCAGATGCAAAATATAAACATTTTTCATTATAAACCCTTGCTTTCTTTTGCAATTTTATTTATATATTATATGCTATATATTCATCTGATATCTATATGTGTAACTTTATGATTCTCTTAACAACACTTCATTTATAGCTAACATTCTGAGTTGGATTTATTGCCCTACTCTTGGTTCAATTCAGTTCAGTTGTTCAGTAGTGTCCGACTCTTTGCGACCCCATGAAATGCAGCACGCCAGGCCTCTCTGTCTATCACCAATTCCTGGAGTCCACCCAAACCCATGTCCATTGAGTCGGTGATGTCATCCAACCATCTCATCCTCTGTTGTCCCCTTCTCCTCCTGCCCTCAAACTTTCCCAGCATCAGGGTATTTTTAAATGACTCAGCTCTT
>SJYX01015309.1:48055-61276 GCA_006410675.1 Oreotragus oreotragus | reverse complement strand
TTTTAATATGCTATCTAGGTTGGTCATAATTTTCCTTCCAAGGAGTAAGCGTCTTTTAATTTCATGGCTGCAGTCACCATCTGCAGTGATTTTGGAGCCCCCAAAAGTAATGTCAACCAGTTTCTACTGTTTCCCCATCTATTTGTCATGAAGTTATGGGACAGGATGCCATGATCTTAGTTTTCTGAATGTTGAGCTTTAAAACAACTTTTTCACTCTCCTCTTTCACTTTCATCAAGAGGCTCTTTAGTTCCTCTTCAGTTTCTGCCATAAGAGTGGTATCATCTGTATACCTGAAGTTATTGATATTTTTCCTGATAATATTGATTCCAGCTTGTTCTTCATCCAGCCCAGCGTTTCTCATGATGTACTCTGCATATAAGTTAAATAAGCAGGGTGACAATATAGACTTGGCATACTCCTTTACCTGTTGTTCCATGTCCAATTCAAACTGTTGCTTCCTGACTTGTATGCAGGTTTCTCAAAAGGTAGGCCAGGTGGTCTGGTATTCCCATCTCTTTCAGAATTTTTGGTAACACACATTTAATTCAGTTTTTAAATGTTGGGATTTTTGCCAATGCTGAAAACAAAGAGGTTATTTAAACTAATGATGATTTTCTAAATAATTCAATTAAATACTCATTTAAGTGTATTTGGCTTGGGGGAGGATAATGTTAAAAATCTATAGCTGGACTTGTAATCTGGCTGTGTGCCTAGAAACACTGATCTGTGATATTAAGTAGTTACATATGGAACTGAGAACAAATGGTAACAAAAATTAAGCCACTGTTGTCTAGAAACCAAAAGTTATATATGGAGTGGGAGAGTTATATATTTGTCTTTTAACTCACAGTTGCTTAAAAGTGTAACTGATCTGTGAATAGTAAGACATAAGAATTGAGATCTGAACTTTTTTTTTTTTTTCCCTAGGATAGAGTTTGTTTTGGATAAGGTTCACTTGGAGTTGCATATAGAGGATTTACTGGGGCAAGTAGTCAGAGTTAATACCATGAAGGCATAAAGGAAAGTCAAGGAGCTCTGGAGCTGGCTGGACACTGCAGACACTGCAGAGTTGCCCTGCTCTGAGGCTGGGAGGGAAGACTTTTATGTTCCCAAATCAATGAATCATTGATGCAAATTGTTTAGCTCGAGGCATTTCTCTGAGAGGGACCCATCAGGGTGATTTTAGCAGCCAACATTTCCAGCAGTTAGGGGAATGATTGCTGGGAATCTAGGAATTATGTAGTCTCTGAAGACAAATTGTAAAAGCCTATAGGAGGTTTTCTGTTTGCCCCTCCTTGGGTGCATTGCAAATTGTGTAGGATTTTATTACCCTTGCCCCCTGTCGTCTGCAGAAATATTTTTGAACTACAAGTTTTAAGAGATTATTTGAACTTACTGATAAATATAACAATTGCTTGTGTTTTAAATCAAATCTGTTTTTTTTTAATTTTTCAAATTAAAAACCTAGTTTTTCTTAAGCCAAAAAATTTTATTTTTTTAAACTTTTACAATCAATTACAGAGAGAGAACACAGCCCTACTCACCCACCCCTCAGCAGAAAAGCAGAACAAAGATTTACCCAGCACAGCCTTGCCCACCAGAGCAAGACCCAGTTTTACTCAAAGCCAGTTCCTTCCATCAGGGAGATTCCATAAGCCTCTTATCCTCATCCATCAAAAGGCAGACAGAATGAAAACCATAATGACAGAAAACTAACCAAACTGATCACATGGCTCATAGCTTTGTCTAACTCAATGAAACTGTGAGTCATGCTATATAGGGCCACCCAAGACAGACAGGTCATGGTGGAGAGTTCTAGCAAAACATCGTCCACTAGAGAAAGGAATGGCAAATCATTTCTGTATTCTTGTCTTAAGAACCCCATGAACAGTATGAAAAGACAAAAAGATAGGACACTGAAAGATGAAATTCCCAGGTTGGCAGGTACCCAATAAGCTACTGGAGAAGAATAGAGAAATAGCTCCAGAAGGAATGAAAAGGCTAAGCCGAAGTGGCAACATCGTCCAGTTGTGGATATGTCTGGTGGTGAAAGTAAAGTCCATTGCTGTAAAGAAAAATGCTGCATAGGAACCTGGAAAGTAGGTCCAGGAATCATGGTAAATTGGAAGTGGTCAAACAAGAGATGGCAAGAGTGAACATTGACATTTTAGGAAATAGTGAACTAAAATGGACCAGAATGGGCAAATTTAATTCAGATGACCATTATATCTACTAATGTGGGCAAGGATTTCTTAGAAGAAGTCTAGCAGCCCTCATAGTCAACAAAAGAGTCCAAAATGCAAATACTTGGATGCAATCTCAAAAACGACAAAATGATCTCTGATTGCTCAAGGAAAACTATGCAGTATTACAGTAATCCAAGACTATGCCTCAATACTAATGCTGAAGAAGCTGAAGTTGAACAATTCTATGAAGGACTACAAGATCTTCTAGAATAGGATGCCATTTTCACCATAGAGGACTGGAATGTGAAAGTAGGAAGTCAAGAGATCCCTGGACTAACAGGCAAGTTTTGCCTTGGAGTACAAAATAAAGCAGAGCAACAGTTAGCAGAGTTTCGCCAAGAGATCACAAAGGTCATAGCAAACACCATCTTCCAAGAACACAAGAGATGACTCTATACATGGACATCACCAGATGGTCAATACCGAGATAAGAGTGATTATGTTCTTTGTGGCCAAAGATGGAGAAACTGTATAGAGTCAGTAGAAAAAAGACTGGGAGCTGACTGTGGCTCAGATAATGAACTCCTTATTGCAAAATTCAGACATAAATTGAAGAAAGTAGAGAAAACCACTAGACCATTCAGGTATGGCCTAAATCAAATCCCTTGTGATTACACAGTGGAAGTGATAAATAGATTCAAGGGATTAGATCTGATAAACAGAGTGTCTGAAGAAGTATTGATGGAGGTTTAGAACACTGTACAGGAGGCAGGGATGGAAACCATTCCCAAGAAAAAGAAATGCAAAAAGCCAAAATAGTTGTCTGAGAAGCCCTACAAATGGCTAAGAAGATAATTGCAAGGTAAAGGAGAAAAGTAAGCAAATACCCCTCTGAATGTAGTTTCAAAGAATAACAAGGAGAAATAAGAAAATCTTCCTAAGTGAAAAATGCAAAGAAATAGAGGAAAACAATAGAATGGGAAAGACTAGAGATCTCTTCAAGAAGATTGGAGATATCAAGGGAATATTTCATGCAAAGATGGGCACAATAAAGGACACAAATAGTATGGACCTAATGGAAGTAGCAGAGATTAAGAAGAACTAACAAGAATACAGAAAAACTAAACAAAAAATATTTTAATCATCTGAGCAACCATGATGGTGAGATCAATCACCTACAGACAGACATCATGGAGCATAAAGTCAAGTGGGCCTTACAAAGCATCACTACAAACAAAGCTAGTGGTGGTGATGGAATTCCAGCTGAGCTATATCAAATCCTAAAAGATGATGTTGTGAAAGTGCTGCACTCAATATGCCAGCAAGTATAGAAAACTCAGCAGTGCCCACAGGACTGGAAATGGTCAATTTTCATTCCAATCTCAAATAAGGGCAATGCCAAAGATTGCTCAAATACTGCACAATCACACCCATTTAACATGCAAGAAAGGGTATGCTCAAAATCTTACAAGCTAGGCTTCAACAGTATATGAACCAAGAACTTCCAGATGTACAAGCTGGCTTTAGAAAAGGCAGAGGAACCAGAGATGAAATTGCCAACATCAACTGTATCATAGAAAAAGCAAGATAATTCCAGAAAAAAATATATATGTATATTTCTGTTTCATTGACTATGCTAAAGCCTTTGACTGTGTGGATCACAACAAACTGTGGAAATATCTTAAAGAGATAGGGATACCAGACCACATTACTTGTCTCCTGAGAAACATGTATGATGCTCAAGAAGCAATAGCTAGAACTGGACATGGAACAAGAGACTAGTTCAAAACTGGGAAAGGAGTACATCATATCGGTATATTGTCACCTTGTTTTTAACTTATATGCAAAGTATATCATGTGAAATCCTGGGCTGTAAGAACTTCCAGATGTACAAGCTGGCTTTAGAAAAGGCAGAGGAACCAGAGATGAAATTGCCAACATCAACTGTATCATAGAAAAAGCAAGATAATTCCAGAAAAAAATATATATGTATATTTCTGTTTCATTGACTATGCTAAAGCCTTTGACTGTGTGGATCACAACAAACTGTGGAAATATCTTAAAGAGATAGGGATACCAGACCACATTACTTGTCTCCTGAGAAACATGTATGATGCTCAAGAAGCAATAGCTAGAACTGGACATGGAACAAGAGACTAGTTCAAAACTGGGAAAGGAGTACATCATATCGGTATATTGTCACCTTGTTTTTAACTTATATGCAAAGTATATCATGTGAAATCCTGGGCTGGCTGAAGCACAAGTTGAAATCAAGACTGCTAGGACAAATATCCGTAACCTCAGATATACAGATGACATCACCCTAATGGCAGAAAACAAAGAGATACTAAAGAGCCTCTTTATGAGTGGGAAAAAAGAGAGTGAAAAAGCTGGCTGAAAATTCAACCTTCAAAATGGTGAGATGATCGCATCTGGTCCCACCATTTCATGGCAAATAGATGAGGAAACAATGGAAACAATGACAGACTTTATTTTCTTGGGCTCCAAAATCATTGCAGTTGGTGACTGCAGCTATGAAATTAAAAGATGCTTGCTCCTTGGAAGAAAAGCTATGACAAACATAGAAGGTGTATTAAAAAGCAGAGACATTACTTTGCCAGCAAAAGTCCATCTAGTCAAAGCTATGGTTTTTCCAGTAGTTAGTACAAATGTGAGAATTGGACCATAAAGAAGGCTGAGCACCAAAGAACTGATATTTTCCAACTGTGATACTGGAGAAAACTCTTGAAAGTCCCTTGGACTACAATGAGTTCAAACCAGTCAATCCTGAAGGAAATCAATTCTGAATATTCATTGGAAAGACTGATGCTGAAGTTCCAATACTGTGGCCACGTGATATAAATAGCCAATTCGTGGAAAAGATCCTGATGCTGGGAAATATAGAAGGCAGGAAGAGAAGGGAACAACAGAGAATGAGATGGTTGGATGGCATCATTGACTCAGTGGACAGGAGTTTGAGTCACTCTGGGAGATGATGAAGTACAGGGAAGCCTGGCATACTGCAGCCCATGGGGTCACAAATAGTTGGAAATGACTGAGTGAGTAAACAACAACAAATCCTAGTAAAACAAAAATAATCACTTTCACATTTTATTCATTAAGCACTGTATCGGACAACTTTGTCGACAATAAACTGACCGTAGAAATCTATTTCTGAACTCTCTGTAAATTAAATCTGTAAGTCTGTCCACTAACCAATACCACAGTGACTTAATAAACACAGTCTTGCTCTGAATGTCAAAAACAGGTGTACAGTCCCTTCCAAAATCTTATGTCTTTCCTCCTGTTGTGGCTATTCTAGATGCTCTGGCTTTTATTGTTATTGTTTAGTTGCTAAGTCATGTCTGACTCTTGCTACCCCATGGTCTGTAGCCCACCAGACTCCTCTGTACATACACATTTTAAAATCGGCTTTTCATCTTCAAAGAAGCCTATTAGTATTTTGAGTGGGATAACATTTAATTTCTTGATCAACTTTGTGAAAACTCTCATCTTAACGATACTGAGTCTTTCAATAATGAACATTTTATCATCCCATTTCTGTGGTATTAAATTTCCTTGTTGATATTTGTAGCTTTTAGTTTATAAGCACAATACTTAAAATTATATACAGCTTTACATGTATAAATAGTTAGATCAATATAGAATACTGTAAAAATGTAGATAAGTTTATTGACTGTAACATATGTTTCTACACTGAGCTCTAAAAGTTCAATTTTTTTTTCATTCCCTATTGTATTAAAATTACATGATGCAAATGGCCTCATTCTCATACCTTGTTTCTCAGCTCAAATGTCTGAAAAACTGAGATGGCTGACTTCTCCCTCTAAGGTGGTATCTTTCTACATGGGACCAAATCCTTAAAGAAGATAGACCAGATTTTTTCAAAATATTGCAGTGTTCCAATAATTAAAGCCGTATTAAGCCTCATACTTGTTGATTTTCATTGGTCAAAGTAAGTAAAGTAGACATGCCTTGAATAATACGGAAGGGAACAACACAAGAGTATAGATACTAGAAGGCATGACTCATTGGCAGTCATTAATCTAATCACTTATTGCAAAAATAACAAATGATGTCCCCATATCAGCAGCTTAGAACTTGCACATTACATTTCTGTCATAGTATTGCTGTAGATGTTACTCGGTGATAATATCACTCTGAAGATCTAGTACATGGAGTATCCCCAATCTCAAATTACATTCCTATCTCATAGGCCAAAATAAATTCTTTCACTATACCTATTTTAACAGAAAAGGAATGTTTGCTTTATTCTACCTTGCAGAGGGATACCTCACACCAGATATGTGTGTATGTACAGCTAAACATTGTGTACCACAGTTCATATTCTCACTAGCATCTGATAAGGCCCAATTTATTAATGTTTAGTTATCTAGATGCAATAACATGGTTTCATATTATGGAAATACTTTGCATTTACCTGGTAACTGACAAGTATATTAGGTGTTAGACAGTATTACTATTATTAGTAGTTCTAACAGATTGCTGTTTAAGTTTTCTATGCTGTTAAATGCTGATTTATGATTTTGCCTATTTTTATATTAGACTGTCTTTTATTGACAGATTCTTGTCTTATTGTTTTTCATTATATAATTTTGATACTATTTTTCAGATATATTAGTTTATGTATCTTATTTTTTAAGGCAGATGAAGCTCTAAATATGACTTCTTTATTGATACAGTCAGTGAGTGAAAAGGTTTTCAAACTGACAGTTTTGCCAACGTTTTTTCATGTTTGACTCTTTGCAACCTCCATGGAATTTTCCAGAATACTGGAGTAGGTAACTGTTCCCTTCTCCAGGGGATCTTCCCAACCCAGGGATTGAACATAGGTCTTGAGCATTGCAGGATGATTCTTCACCAGCTGAGCCACCAGGAAATCCCAAGAATAGGGGCTGCTACTGCAGCTAAGTTGCTTCAATCATGTCGGACTCTCTGTGACCCCATTGATGGCAGCCCATCAGGCTCCCCAGTTCCTGGGATTCTCCAGGCAAGAACACTGGAGTTGGTTGTCATTTCCTTCTCCAAGAACAGGGGAGTGAGTAGCATATCCCTTCTCCAGTGTATCTTCCTGACCCGGGAGTCAAACCGTGGTCTCCTGCATTGCAGGCAGATTCCTTACCAGCTGAGCTACAGCCCTCTAAATATGACTTTTATTATTGGTATAGTCAGTCAGTGAAAAGGTTTTCAGACTGACAGCCTGGCCAATGTTTTGTCCCAGAGGACAGTTTGCCTTCTCACTTACAGATATCACTGGACAATTGCAGATCTCCTCAGGAAAAGCAAGAAGTCTATTAACTGCAGAGAAAAGAGCAGACCAGAAATCTTCATTTCAGCAGGAAGCCAGAACAGAATAAAGGGGAGCAAAAACTAAAGTGAGCCTGCCTAGTTCCATCTCTCAACTCCTCTATTAGGTATTTCCTTCTCTTGTCAAGAAAAATAAGAAATGGGGAGAGAATCCAGGTTTTAGGTGAATTAAACTGTTACAATATAAAAGTTGAAGCCAATGTCTAACAGGTTCTCCAAATATCATCACCACCCAGCATTACCATATTTATTAAGATTCAGTTTCTTATATCAATACTGGAATTTTTAGACATTTTAAAATGTCTAACAGCTTTGTAAAGTTGTGTTTTTCTAAGAATTTGTCTATTACATATAAATTTTTAAGTTGGCTTGCATGAAATTTTTATATCCTCTTACCTTTTTAATGTCTGTAATATCAGTAGCATAGCTCCATTATTCATTCACTAAGAATAACTAATATCCTCTTAATTCTTCTAGATAAGTGTTGCTAGAGACTTTTACACTTCTATAATCTTCTCCAACCCCACATCAGTATCATTGAGAAATCATTTACATACATCTCTGTATAGGTTTAAGGAGTACAGCATTATATTTGACATACATATGCTAAAAATAATTACTATGAGACACAGATGTATAGAACTATCTTTTGGACTCTGTGTGAGAGGGGGGGGGGATGATTTGGGAGAATGGCATTGAAACATGTGTAATATCATATAAGAAATGAATCGCCAGTCCAGGTTCAATGCAGGATACAGGATGTTTGGGGTTGGTGCACTGAGATGACCCAGAGGGATGGTAAGGGGAGGGAGGTGGGAGCGGGGTTCAGGATTGGGAACACGTGTACACACGTGGTGGATTTATGTTGATATATGACAAAACCAATACAATATTGTAAAGTAAAATAATAATAATAATAATTACTATGGTAAGTACAGCTCCATCTATCTTCTCATAAAGATTTAAAAAAGAGGAAAAAATAAAAATATATTTTCTCCTTGTTATGAGAACTCAGAATTTACTCTCTTAACCATTTACCGTCTATTATACAGCTATGGCTATCATATTGACATTACACATTATATACCTAGAGGTTATTTATCTTATGACTGCAGTTTTGTACCTTTTGATTACCTTCTTTCAATTGTAGATTTTATAAGTTGAAGGGTTATGGTTACATAATGTTACTAATAACATGTCAAACAACAGAAGTCTCACTGTGATATTTTATTTAGAATTAAAATTTATTTATGAACAAAATTTGCCTGCAATTTCAGTTTTCATGATTTTTTAAAATTATTTTAGTATGAAATTTACCTGGAATAATAATAAAATACATGTCAAAAAGAAAAGAGTACTCTTTTAAAACAGGAAATAAAAGGAATAAATGGACTTACCTGTATATTAATTTAATGGAACAATTATACAAGTATACAAAGTTCTTTCTATAATATATTTAATTTCTTGATCTTTTCATTCAAAAGCCTAGAAAAGTTAACTCTTAAGCAGTGCTTTGCATTTCTAAATCCCCAACTACAACAACCTCTTAACATAATTTTCAAGTGAAAATAATGATGGATTTTTTTTTTAAGTCCTAAAAGAAAACATAGGCAGTATACTCTTTAACATTAATCTAAGCAGTTTTTTTTCTTTCTTTCTTTATTTTTCTTTTTACTTTACAATATTGTATTGGTTTTGTATTGGCTTTTCAACATAAAGAAAACATTTTAAAATTTAAATTAATTTAAAAGATTTTAAATGTTTTAATTAAGATATGGAACAGAAATACCCCAGGTGAACTAGAAAGCCTGAATATTATCAAATTTTTAAAACACCCTGTCCAAAGAATACAGGAGCTCACTTAAAGGCTCTGTCCCTGGCTCATGTTGACATAGTTTGAGAACCAGATTATAATTTATATTTAAGAAAATCATAAATATATAACAGTATGGTATTAGAGGTTGTTAGGGCAGCAATGCATTAATCTGAAAACTGACAATATAAGAATAGAATCAAGCATTATGTCGTCTATCTCTAATGATTTTATTTCAGCAGAACCAGTTGATTAAAATGGGAAATTTTTCTTTACAGAAAAATNTAAAATTTTAAAAAAGAGGAAAAAATAAAATAAATATATTTTCTCCTTGTTATGAGAACTCAGAATTTACTCTCTTAACCATTTACCGTCTATTATACAGCTATGGCTATCATATTGACATTACACATTATATACCTAGAGGTTATTTATCTTATGACTGCAGTTTTGTACCTTTTGATTACCTTCTTTCAATTGTAGATTTTATAAGTTGAAGGGTTATGGTTACATAATGTTACCAATAACATGTCAAACAACAGAAGTCTCACTGTGATATTTTATTTAGAATTAAAATTTATTTATGAACAAAATTTGCCTGCAATTTCAGTTTTCATGATTTTTTAAAATTATTTTAGTATGAAATTTACCTGGAATAATAATAAAATACATGTCAAAAAGAAAAGAGTACTCTTTTAAAACAGGAAATAAAAGGAATAAATGGACTTACCTGTATATTAATTTAATGGAACAATTATACAAGTATACAAAGTTCTTTCTATAATATATTTAATTTCTTGATCTTTTCATTCAAAAGCCTAGAAAAGTTAACTCTTAAGCAGTGCTTTGCATTTCTAAATCCCCAACTACAACAACCTCTTAACATAATTTTCAAGTGAAAATAATGATGGATTTTTTTTTTAAGTCCTAAAAGAAAACATAGGCAGTATACTCTTTAACATTAATCTAAGCAGTTTTTTTTCTTTCTTTCTTTATTTTTCTTTTTACTTTACAATATTGTATTGGTTTTGTATTGGCTTTTCAACATAAAGAAAACATTTTAAAATTTAAATTAATTTAAAAGATTTTAAATGTTTTAATTAAGATATGGAACAGAAATACCCCAGGTGAACTAGAAAGCCTGAATATTATCAAATTTTTAAAACACCCTGTCCAAAGAATACAGGAGCTCACTTAAAGGCTCTGTCCCTGGCTCATGTTGACATAGTTTGAGAACCAGATTATAATTTATATTTAAGAAAATCATAAATATATAACAGTATGGTATTAGAGGTTGTTAGGGCAGCAATGCATTAATCTGAAAACTGACAATATAAGAATAGAATCAAGCATTATGTCGTCTATCTCTAATGATTTTATTTCAGCAGAACCAGTTGATTAAAATGGGAAATTTTTCTTTACAGAAAAATGTATTTAATAAATTCAGAATTAAAAGTAGAATTAAAATATTAACATTTTACAACATATAATGGAACAATGAATCTAAACAATCATCAGTATATTATTAAATGATTCTGTGAAAATTTAGTGAGGAAAACTTGCAGTGAAGTGATTGGGCTACAGTACTTCATCCATAAAATAATGCTTACATTAATAAACATGGAGGAGAAGGAAATGGCAACTCACTCCAGTATTCTTGCCTGGAGAATCCCAGGGATGGGGGAGCCTCGTGGGTTGCCGTCTATGGGGTCACACAGAGTTGGACACGACTGAAGTGACTCAGCAGCAGCAATAAACATGAAACAACTGCCATTTTATGCTTTATAATGTAGCACAATAGGAAGTACAAAGAATAATTAGTATTCTCATCCCCCAAAGTTGATTATAACTCTAATAAAATCTCTATCTATATTCCGCCATTTTATAGGAAACATAATAAATAGAAAAACCAAGTGAATGATACCATGAAAAGGCAATTTGCCAGACCAGATGCAAGTTAGACTGTAAGACAGATAACTTGAGATTTCTAACAAGTTAATGCTCTTAAAAAAAAAAAAAAAACTCTAAATGAGTTTTTGCACAACTTTCTGTGATACATGTGAAGATTTTTAGCAAGCACACTCATAAATAAAAAGGTAATTTTTACTATTTTTATTTTAAAATCAGAAAAAAATTAAATAAGAGCATGTAGCTTATTTTACTGATACAATTTTTAAACTCCTGCAAACTACTCTTGCTTCTGGTGTGTTTTTGTGCAACTTTCTGTGATACATGTGAAGATTTTTAGCAAGCACACTCATAAATAAAAAGGTAATTTTTACTATTTTTATTTTAAAATCAGAAAAAAATTAAATAAGAGCATGTAGCTTATTTTACTGATACAATTTTTAAACTCCTGCAAACTACTCTTGCTTCTGGATCAAATAATAGAGACTTATGAAAACTGAGTGCTCTTAGTCTTAAGACAGTAGTGGTATATAATGTGTTTGATGGCAGAGCTTAAAATCATCATAAAACCTAAGTTTCTATTTCCTATTTCTTGCAGATTTTGTCCATTTGATAATTAAAGTTTGACCTATTATATCATAGACTCAAAATTTGGAATCATAATGGAAAAAATTTTTGAAACTGATAAAATGTATTATTTGCATATTCAAAAACATATTAATAGTATATTGTTTCCATTAGGTAATTGTTACAAAAGTACAAACAATATTTCTTTTTTCACAAAAGTTCAAGTAATATCTCTTCTTTTACAAAAGTTGCAAGATTCAGTTCATCTCTTGTAACATCAATGAGAATAGCACCACAAAGTAAGGATGCTGTTTACAGTGATTGGACAGAACAAAACAAACAGAAGTTGTCCTTTCTCTATTTGTTAACCAGACTTAAAATCTTTATTCATTGGTAAAAGTAAAAATCTGCTTTTCATACTAACTTAAGGATATACAGTTATGTAACATATTCTAAAAGAAAAATTTTTTAAGACATAAAATATGCAAGTATAGTTTGTAGTATGTATAGTTGTATCAGTTCAGTTCAATCACTCAGTCATGTCCAACTATTTGCGACCCCGTGAACCACAGCACACCAGGCCATACAGACTCTCGGAGTTCACTCAAACTCATATCCATTAAATCAGAGATGCCATCCAACCATCTCATCCTCTGTCATCCCCTTCTCCTCCTGCCTCCAATCTTTCCCAGCATGAGGGTCTTTTCAAATGAGTCAGCTCTTCGCATCAGGTGGCCAAAGTATTGGAATTTCAGCTACAACATCAGTCCTTCCAATGAACACACAGGACTGATCTCATTTAGGATGAACTGGTTGGACCTCCGTTCAGTTCAAGGGACTCTCAAGAGTCTTCTCCAACACCACAGTTCAAAAGCATCAATTCTTTGAAGCTCAGCTTTCTTTAGAGTCCAGCTCTCACATCCATACATGACTAGTGGAAAAATCATAGCCTTGACTAGACGGACCTTTGCTGGCAAAGTAATGTCTCTGTTTTTTAATATGCTATCTAGGTTGGTCATAACTTTCCTTCCAAGGAGCAAGTATGTTTTAATTTCATGGCTGCAATCACCATCTGCAGTAATTCTGAAGCCCAAAAAAATAAAGTCAGCCACTGTATCCACTGTTTTCCCATCTATTTGCCATGAAGTGATGGGACCAGATGCCATGATCTTAGTTTTCTGAATGTTGAGATTTAAGACAACTTTTTCACTCTCCTCTTTCACTTTCATCAAGAGGCTTTTTAGTTCTTCTCTTCCTGCCATAAGGGTGGTGTCATCTGCATAGAAGCTGTCTCTTATACACATCTAGATGTGTATAAGAGACAGAAGTTAGACTGTAAAACAGATAACTTGAGATTTCTAACAAGTTAATGCTCTTAAAAAAAAAAAAAAAACT
>SJYX01015309.1:6954-37543 GCA_006410675.1 Oreotragus oreotragus | reverse complement strand
GGCAGCCGGGAGGAGCCACCTCGTGCCCCTGAGGCCAGGGGCGGTGACCCTGAGGAGCCATGCCGAGCCCGAGGCCAGGGCCGGTGGCTGGGAGGAGCAACCCGAGGAGCAGTGGCCGCGCAGGCGCAGGAGGGCCTAGAGGAGCTATCCCACATTGAAGGTCAGGAACAGTGATGGTAAGGAGATACCCCTCGTCTAAGGTAAGGAGCACAGGCTGTGCTTTGCAGGAGCAACCGTGAAGAGATACCCTATGCCCAAGGTAAGAGAAACCCAAGTAAGATGGTAGGTGTTACAAGAGGGCATCAGAAGGCAGACACACTGAAACCATACTCACAGAAAACTAGTCAATCTAATCACACTAGGACCACAGCCTTGTCTAACTCAATGAAACTAAGCCATGCCTGTGGGGTAACCCAAGACAGGCGGGTCATGGTGGAGACGTCTGACAGAATGTGGTCCACTGAAGAAGGGAATGGCAAACCAATTCAATATTGTTGCCTTCAGAACCCCATGAACAGTATGAAAAGGCAAAATAATAGGATACCAAAAGAGGAACTCCCCAGGTCAGTAGGTGCCCAACATGCTACTGGAGATCAGTGGAGAAATAACTCCAGAAAGAATGAAGAGATGGAGCCAAAGCAAAAACAGTACCCAGCTGTGGATGTGACTGGTGATAGAAGCAAGGTCCGATGCTGTAAAGAGCAGTATTGCATAGGAACCTGGAATGTTAGGTCCATGAATCAAGGTCAATTGGAATTGGACAAGCAAGAGATAAACGTCAACATTCTAGGAATCAGTGAACTAAAATGGACTGGAATGGGTGAATTTAACTCAGATGACCATTATATATACTACTGTGGGCAAGAATCCCTCAGAAGAAATGGAGTAGCCATCATGGTCAACAAAAGATTTCAGCAGTACTTGGATGCAATCTCAAAAACAACAGAATGATCTCTGTTCATTTCCAGGGCAAACCATTCAATACCATGGTAACCCAAGTCTATGCCCCAACCAGTAACACTGAAGAAGCTGAAGTTGAACAGTTCTATGAAGACCTACAAGACCTTTTAGAACTAACACCAAAAAAAGATGTCCTTTTCATTATAGGGGACTGGAATGCAAATTGGGAAGTCAAAAAACACCTGGAGTAATGGGGAAATTTGGCCTTGGAATGTGGAATGAAGCAGGGCAAAGGCTAATAGAGGTTTTCCAAGAAAATGCACTGGTCATAGCAAACACCCTCTTCCAACAACAGGAGGGAAGACTCTACATATGGACATCACCAGATGGCAGTACATACAGGATACATTTATTCATCTTTCACTAAGGGGATTTTCCAACACAACTCAGACAAAAAATTCACTGAAGTACGAGAAATTTCATAGGTCTGATGTTTAACCCCTAGAATTTTACGTGTTCCTAAGGTATTTATGGTATCTATTTCTTCCCCTCACCATCTTCTATCAGCAGAATATCATGAAGGTAATAGACCAGCTCGAGGCCTTTGGTCTTGAGAGATGATCAACTTCACTGTGAATTGAATTAGGATGGCAGAAAATTTAAGGTAGACAGATATGAGTGAAATGCTATGCATGCTGGGTGAAGGCAAACTGTCACTACCTTCATCTGCTTATCACTTATAGTGATTAAAGGTGGAAAAAGATTGCAGATACCTTTTTTACCAGTTGCTCTCAAAGGCCATTTTATTTGTCTTTATTAAAGTAGTCATATTTTTATATAATGCCAATCAGACTCTACCTGATTAAATTGGTAATCCAACATCATTCCTTCAGAACCTTTGTTTTTGCTCTGGAGTTGCATTTTAGTCTTTGGTTGTGGGATGAACTTCTGTAATTTATCCACGTGGTGTGAATATGTAATTAGCAATGTTGCTTTAACTACTCTGGTAAAGAGGGCTAAAGCTTGGGCTTTCTTTCACACAATAGTTATTACTCCGTTTGTCAGATATGGTTTGACACTTAGGTTTATTCCAACTGCTTTTTCAAGACTTCAAAATAAAATCACAACGTAGAACTCTACAGACATATGGTGAAATGTTTTTGGTGAAAACTTTTTGAATTGTCTGATCTCTGAACTCTAATATGAAGCATTCTGTATCTCTAGTTCAAGGCAGTGTCCCACAGATTCTAAAAGTTTTTATGCTTTATTCTCTAATGCACAGCTGCCCTTGAACATGACTGCTAGACTCTCCGGAGAAGACTTAAAGGAAGATTTAGAATCTTTTGTTTGAAATAATAGCCTGCCAACGTGGCAAAATTGACCCTAGGTGCAGAATTGCCTTTCTTTCCTCTTCCACATCCTAGGCCTGCAATTTCTTACTACCATGGTAGTTCTTTGATGCTTTTAAGATGATATTTTCATAATTTTTCCACTAATTTTTGTAGTCTTTTTCAAGAGTTTAGTCCCCAGTTACCGAATTTACCTGCATCTAAATTACCTGTTGCTCATTGGGTCACCAGCAAAGCTCATTATCAACCGCCATGAAATAAAATAGAATCTGGTTAATAAAATAAAGTCTAACCTTTTTTTTCCCCCTTTGTGCATAGTCCAGCTTCACAAGCTCACTGGGTACCATGTTCAGAGGCCTCACATCAGCCCTTCAGAGCACCATTTCTATTGGGAAATGGCCACACCAGCACTTCAGGTCCAGGACCAAGCCAGGTACAGACGTTGCACCCAGACACATCTATTCAAGATGGAGGTGTCACTGGGCCTTAAACAGAGATGCACGCTGGGTTCTGGAGCCAGAGCAGCACAATTATGCCTGCGCAACAGGAACTCTGAGAATTCTGCTCCCTCCCAGCTGAGGAGAGCCTTATAAAGCATCCCCGATCATGGCTTCTCAGGAGATCAGGTGCTCCTATCTCTCCACTCTCTGATTAAAGAATAATTTTCCATTGCTTTTGAACAAATTCAGGTCAACTACAGAGGGTGGATAACAATATTTGGGCACTGCAAATGGGACAGACCACAGCTTCTTAGCCTGCACCTACCCACCAGTCTGTGTTCATCCCAGCTACAGTGGGAGAATGACAGAGGTGAGATCAGAAAAAGGCCCAAGTCACAAAGACCACTTGATGAAAAGTAATGAAGACATGGGATCTAAATTTAAGAAAAGACACTAAAGATGCTTCAGTGCAGAAGGTCCCCAAGGGAGGAACATAACCTGTAGGTGACTTGACCTCTTTCTGTCAGTGCCAGTTTTTCTGAAGTGAGCTGGGGAACCCTGTGAATTGCTTGCAAGGGCTGTGGGGACTGATGGTGGATGAGTGGTATTGTACTACTGCTGCTAAGTCACTTCAGTCGTGTCCAACTCTGTCAACCCCATAGATGGCAGCCCACCAGGCTCCCCCATCCCTTGGATTCTCTGGCAAGAATACTGGAGTGGGTTGCCATTTCTTTCTCCAATGCATGAAAGTGAAAAGTGAAAGTGAAGTCACTCAGTCGTGTCTGACTCTTAGCGACCCCATGGACTGCAGCCTACCAGGCTCCTCTGTCCCTGGGATTTTCCAGGCAAGAGTACTGGAGTGGGATGTCATTGCCTTTTCCTGGTATCATACTGCAGATAAGGATAAAAACCACAGGCAGGGATGGCATTATCTCAGAATGTTGTTACTGCTTAGATTTTGCTTAATGGTCAAGATCTGCCTTGCACTGTGCCTGTTCCACATGTTACATTTTGTCCTTATTCTGAGTGGAGGGAATCAGTGTATGGAATGAGCAACCATGGTGGCCTAACTGCAAAATAAGTCTGATTGCTGGGTCTACAGTGAGGTAATGGCGTTCTCCTCTGGACTTTCATGAGAAATTGACCCAATAATCTCCTTGTTTACCCTTTATACTCTTTAGCTGCTGGAGTCTATTCTGAATTTTTAGTATTTGGTTGCATTGCACCTCTCTATACATCAGGTATGTCATGGAAGAGGGACAGATCAAGGTCGTTATTGTTGTGCAGGGTATGTCAGGGTGGAGTTAAATGTTCAGATCACTCAAGATGGCTGTTCTCTTGCTCTCTGTATGTTTCCTGCTTGACCAGTCCCTGCCTCCCTTACAGCCTACTCACATGAACATTCTTGTGCCCTATCACTGCTGCTGCTACTCCTGATAAGTCGCATCAGTCGTGTCCACCTCTGTGTGACCCCATAGATGGCAGCCCGCCAGACTCCCCCGTCCCTGGGATTCTACAAGTAAGAACACTGGAGTGGGTTGCCATTTCCTTCTCCAATGCATGAAGGTGAAAAGAGAAAGCGAAGTCGCTTAGTCATGTCTGACTCTTAGCGACCCCATGGACTGCAACCTACCAGGCTCCTCCGTCCATGGGACTTTCTAGGCAAGAGTACTGGAGTGGGGTGCCATTGTCTTAGGAATGACTCCACTCGCAACTTTAAAGGGAAACACCTGTCCTTGTGATGGTTGGTAACAATCGCAGGGGCAGTGAGGGACATGACTTTGCTTCTGGTTTCCCTGGTAACAAATGAGCCAGTCTGATGTCTAGTCCAACTTTAAATGGTAGCCCCCTCCTCCCCTGAGTAAACAAGATTGCTGCCAGGCCCTATGTGCTGTCTGCAGCACACAGTGTGGTGTTGCCGATATGTAATACCCCCTTTCCAAAAAATCTTTGATGTCTCTGTCACTGTCTCTAGGCTCTTTGTTCTCAAGGCTGGGCGACTGTCAACATAAGGCTTGCAGGTGTATAAGGTGCAGCCCAACAGCAAGATAAAAGTAATTTTACCTATGTGCTACATTGCCAAGCTGTAAACAGAAAACAATCTTCAAATTTACTTACCAAAACTGTGGACTTTGCTCTTGCAGTGGATAATACACCCAGGATTCCTTTCTTGTATACTTTCCCCTCAAATTAATATATATAGAATATAAACTGCTTATATTTTATCTTACTTCAAGATCCCTTCTGCCTAGAAAACTGGTGCTTCTAGCCAAATCAGATCTGTGAAATGTGTGTGTGTGTGTGTTTTTGTTTGTTTGTTTTGTATTTTATTACTGGTCGTGTTGTGTAGTGTTATGTTTTGGTTTTATAATAGGTACATTTAAGATACTGTGACAACTGTTTATTAAAGCCATATAAGCAGAAATTATCTTGGAAAAACTCTCTTAGTCTTTGCCCTGCTTCATTCCACATTCCGAGCCCAAATTTGCCTGTTACTCCAGGTGTTTCTTGACTTCCTACTTTTGCATTCCAGTCCCCTATAATGAAAAGGACATCATTTTTGGGTGTTAGTTCTAAAAGGTCTTGTAGGTCTTCATAGAATCATTCAACTTCAGCTTCTTCAGCGTTACTGGTTGGTGCATAGACTAGGATTACTGTGACATTGAATGGTTTGCCTTGAAAATGAACAGAGATCATTCTGTCATTTTTGAGATTGCATCCAAGTACTGTATTTTGGACTCTTTTGTTGACCATGATGGCTACTCCATTTCTTCTGAGGGATTCCTGCCCTCAGTAGTAGATATAATGGTCATTTGAGTTAAATTCAACCATTCCAGTCCATTTTAGTTCGCTGATTCCTAGAAAGTCGACGTTCACTCTTGCCATCTCCTGTTTGACCACTTCCAATTTGCCTTGATTCATGGACCTGACATTCCAGGTTCCTATTTGATCTCCTTCAGAATGGACTGGTTGGATCTTCTTGCAGTCCAAGGGACTCTCAAGAGTCTTCTCCAAGTGAAATTTATGACATGAGAATTATATTGCATAAAAAAACCTAGTTCTTCAGCATTTCCTTTAATACCTTGAACTACCCTATATCATTCTATTAGACAATGCTTGTTATTCCTCAAATTAAAATTTAAAAAGGTATTATGAATATTCTTATATATGCCTCCAAGTGATTTTTTAATGCAAATTTATCTACTATCGCTCTTTGCTTTATTGATTGGGTTTAACCAGAGGGGCTGACAAGTGGCAAGATGACTAGAGTTTCCTTATTTTGTCTGTCTCTGTCATGTGACTGTTCACCCTGTCTATCCTTTTGTCCCAATCCTGTCCCCTGTGAAAAAAATAACCTAGAAAAATAAGAATGCAAGTTGACAGGGAAAAAGATAAGCGATGAGGCTGACATTAATTGTAATTCCCACATGAGCTCATGGTGCCCTGAAAAATTGATGTTGCCAAGTTTCTGCTGATATTAGGTACTTAAACTACTGCCAGTGCAGCTGCCTTTGGCCACAGCTTGTGACTGCTGTTCTTCTCAACTTGCACATGCCTGTGGGATGAAACGTGCTTTCTCTATCTAGGACGGGTGGGCAAAACAGGGTGACAGGTCTAAATTAAGAACTCAGGACTTCATGGAAGATATTTGCCTTGCCTGGGCTGTGCAGGAGATGTGAGATTAAAGAGGATGAGGAAGACAGCAGGTGGTCCATGCTCTGCCCATTCTTCTCCTTGTGAGCCTACCCAGTCATCCACATGCAGGGGACTGGCAAAAATCAAAGTAGTTGCTCAGTGTGGGCTTGAGAATAGTAATTTCTTTGAATATCAAGCTTCTAATCTGTGAAATGCCTTCATTATTTCCAGATGTTTGGCCTATAAACCAGATGTTGTTTTATCACTTGGTGCTGGCTCTCAGCCTTCTCTTTCTTGGCATGGCTCAGAGCCACTTCTATCCCAGCTTTCTCTTGCCCATAATCTGCTTCCAAACTGTCAAACCGCTTATCTTCTTTCTGCCCACATATTTGTGAATTCTACATTCCTCAGAATGGTGCGTGGTCCCAGGTCTAGCTCTGCTATTAAAAGTGTATTCTTCCCCACTGCTGGACTCAAGGTCCCCAATCATACCATGACGATTTGGTCAAATCTTTTACTACTGATTCTCACCTAGTGCATCTTGGGAACTCCAAAAAACACATATATTTGGCTTGCATTCCTGAGATTCTGATGCATTTGGAATTTTTAAAAAATCAGGAGGCGATTCTCATGTACGGCCAACTTTGAAAGTCATTGTTTTTTCTGTTTTGGTTCCTCAACTCAGCTTGTGGGATCTGAGTTCCCCAACCAGGGGTCAAACCCAGGCCTCCAGCAGTGGAAGTTCAGAGTCCTAACCACTGGATAGTCAAGGAATTTCCTGAAAATCATTGTTTTAAGGCTCTTTTTGGCTCTTGTACATTTTGCCTGAATATTAGGTGCAGTCAGAAAAAGGACTTTATGTTCCCTCACATTTAGAGGGAACTTGATGAAGGGATAACTTGAAGCCTACTCATTTTTTTTTTTCTGGAAAGAATAAGTGATAGTGTGACATGGGCTGAGGGTGGAATGATTCTTTTAAAACATGTTAAATCATGTCACTTCCAACCTCAAAATGCATTGATGGCTTTCCCTACTCAATAAAACTAAAGTCCCCATAATGGCCAGTGAGGCTTTAGGTGATCTTCCTACTTCCTCATCACCTCTTTGATCCCATAATCTACTCTTCTTCCTAATATTCTCTTAACTCAAACCATGCCAATCTCCTTGCTCTTCCTGAAACTAACCTGAAAATGCTCCCACCTTAAGGCCTTTCACACTCACTGTTCCCTTAGTCAGGCATGTGTTCCCCTAGATATCTACGTTGCTACTTTCCTCACCTTCTTCAGTTCTTTGATCTTATAATATCTTCTTAGGGAGGCTTTTCTAACCACCCTCTTAAAACTTCAACTTCCCATCATATTCCCTATGTACTTCTCTTGTTTCATTCTGCTCAATTGCACTTCTGACCATCTAACACATTTTATAACTTATTTATTTATTTATTGCTTGTTTCTAACCCAACTAAAATGTAAGCACCATGAGATCATGGTCGTTGTGTTTAGTACTTCATCCCCTATGCCTAGAACATGCCTGGCATACAGTAGGGACTAAATAAGTATTTGCTAGATGAGTGAATGGTAAAATATTTACAAAAAATGTTAATAATCTTCTGGCATAGTGAAAGGTTTCACAATTGGAAAGGGTTTCATGCCAGTTAGCTCAATAGTTTCTTCCAATAACTCTGAGAATAAGCCACGGATTGTTATCACCAATTAATGGATTTTTAAAACAAAGGCTTAAAGAGAAAAAAATACCTCAAATACACCAAAGAACCATACAAAAAAGATCTTCATGACCCAGATAACCAAGATGGTGTGATCACTCACTTAGAGCCAGACATCCTGGAGTGTGAAGTCAAGTGGGCCTTAGGAAACATCACTATGAACAAAGCTAGTAGAAGTGATCGAATTCCAGTTGAGCTATTTCAAATCCTAAAAGATGATGCTGTGAAAGTTCTGCACTCAGTATGCCAGCNGAGCCAGACATCCTGGAGTGTGAAGTCAAGTGGGCCTTAGGAAACATCACTATGAACAAAGCTAGTAGAAGTGATCGAATTCCAGTTGAGCTATTTCAAATCCTAAAAGATGATGCTGTGAAAGTTCTGCACTCAGTATGCCAGCAACTTTGGAAAACTCAGCAGTGGCCATAGGACTGGAAAAGGTCAATTTTCATTTCAAAACCAAAAAAGGGCAATGCTAAAGAATGTTCAAACTACCACACAATTGTACTCATCTCATATGCTAGCAAAGTAATGCTCAAAATTCTCCAAGCCAGGCTTCTAGGGTATGTGAACTGTGAACTTCCAGATTTTCAAGCTGAATTTAGAAAAGACAGAGGAAACAGAGATCAAAATGCCAACAAATCGTTGGCAATTGTTGATACATCAAATTGTTGAATCATTGAAAAATCAAGAGAGTTCAAAAAAAACCATCTACTTCTGCTTTATTGACTACACCAAAGACTTTGATTGTGTGGATCATAAGAAACCGTGGAAAATTCCTAAAGAGATGGGAATACCAGACCACCTTACCTGCCTCCTGAGAAATCTGTATGCAGGTCAAGAAGCAGCAGTTAGAAATGGACATGGAACAACAGACTGGTTCCAAATCAGGAAAGGAGTATGTCAAGGCTGTATGTTGTCACCCTGCTTATTTAACTTATATGCATTATTTAACTTATAAGGAGAGTATATGATGCAAAATGCTGGGCTGGATGAAGTACAAGCTGGAATCAAGATTGCTGGGAGAAATATAAATAACCTCAGATATGTAAATGACACCACCCTGAAGGTAGAAAGTGAAGAACTAAAGAGCCTCTTGATGAAAGTGAAAGAGGAGAGTGAAAAAGTTGGTTTAGAACTCAACATTTAGAAAACTAAGATCATGGCATTTGGTCCCATCACTTCATGGCAAGTAGATTTAGAAACACTGGAAACAGTGAAAGACTTTATTTTGGGGGGCTCAAAAATCACTGCAGGTGGTGAGTGCAGCCATGAAATTAAAAGATACTTGCTCCTTGAAAGAAAAGTTATGATCAACCTAGACAGCATATTAAAAAGCAGAGACATTACTTTGCCAACAAATTCTGTCTAGTTAAAGCTATGGTTTTCCAGTAGTCATGTATGGATGTGCCTATAAAGAAAACTGAACACTGGAGAATAGATGCTTTTGAACTGTGGTGTTGGAGAAGACTCTTGAGAGTCCCTTGGACTGCAAGGAGGTCAAACTAGTCAATCCTAAAGGAAATCAGTCCTGAATATGCATTGGAAGGACTGATGCTGAATCTGAAACTCCAATACTTTGGCCACCTGATGGGAAGAACTGACTCATTAGAAAAGACTCTGATGCTTAGAAAGATTGAAGGCGGGGGGAGAAGGGGACGACAGAGAATGAGATGGTTGGGTGGCATCATCGACTTAATGGATATGAGTTTGAGCAAGCTCTGGGAGTTGGTGATGGACAGGAAAGCTTGGCCTGCTGCAGTCCTTGAGGCTGCAAAGATAGAAAAGACTCTGATGCTTAGAAAGATTGAAGGCGGGGGGAGAAGGGGACGACAGAGAATGAGATGGTTGGGTGGCATCATCGACTTAATGGATATGAGTTTGAGCAAGCTCTGGGAGTTGGTGATGGACAGGAAAGCTTGGCCTGCTGCAGTCCTTGAGGCTGCAAAGAGTCGGACATGACTGAGCACCTTAACTGAACTGAAATTTATTTAACTAGCATTAAACAAAGCCAGGATTCACAGGTAATTTTTTTTCAGGTACGTAACATTGTGGTTTTCTTTTTTTATTCTTTTTTTAATATAAATTTATTTATTTTAATTGGAGGTTAATTACTTCACAATATTGTATTGGTTTTGCCATACATCAACATGAATCCACCACAGGTATACACGTTTTCCCTATCATGCATCAAACCTGGACTGGTGATTCGTTTCACAGGTAATTTAAGACTTATGATTATGACATGGTTTCCAAGGCAGTATTGAATCTAAAATAGGGAATGGAGGTCCTCCCAGGCTGTCACTTAAATTTACTATTTCCTCAGTAATCTTATAGGGACAAAAATACTTTCTGGACATTCATCTGTTCTTTAAAGAATGACTCGATAGGTTTTCTGCTCAATCCCTAGGAGATAAGGGCCAGGATAAAGATGTAGCAACAGGAGCAGAAAGGAAGTGATGATGGGATATACAGATCTTACAAGGAAACTCCATAAGACCTTACAATTACATGGACATGAGAATCGGGAGAAAGACATAAGTCAGAGAAGATTCTAAAGGTTTCTGCCTGGGAAGCCAGGATAACCTTGGGATCACAAAGAGTGTGAAAGGGGAGTTCCTTTTTAGTTAAAACAAACAAACAAACAACAACATACTTAGTATTAAATTGTTTTAAGTTTGGAAAGTTGGAGTGAACAAAGGAACATGTCAGTGGTGGTGCCCAACAGGCAATTAACATATGTAGAACATAGGTTAGGGCTAGAAATAAGTCAAATGCATAAAAATACCAGCTCAGTTCATGGATGCACATCAGAATTATCTGGGGTACTTTAAAACATAAGGCTTCCCTGTTGGCTCAGATGGTAAAGAGTCTGCCTGCAATGCAGGAAACCTAGGTTTGATCCCTGGGTCAGGAAGATTCCCTGGAGAAGGGAATGGTTATCCACTCTAGTGTTCTTACCTGGAGAATTCCACAGACAGAGGAGCCTCGCAGACATCAGTCCATGGGTCACAAAGAGTCGGACACAACTGAGCAACTAACACTTTCACTTTTAAAACATACTTAAACCTTGATGAATTAAATAAAAAAAAATAAACTTTTGGAAGGTTAAGCAACATTGGCCTAAGTAAATCACAACAGAGACCTGATGAGCTAAGAAAAATGTTAAGAACGAAACACTAATGGACATCCATATTTGAAGCTGGAAGAAGAAGAATAGTCAGCAGCAACCAAGAAGGGGAATCCAGGTAAGAAAGAATAGAACCTGGATGGGATAGTACAGGACAAAGTTTTAAGAAGTAAAAGATAAGCAATAGTGTCAGCTGTTGGTACAGATAGGTGAAGGAGCATCAGGATTGGAAATGCATTATCTTGTTGGTATGTGACAAAAGTAGATTGTCTTTTAATATTCAAATATATCACAATATGTGCATGGAATAGAAATAATTCAGAGACCACAGGTGGGTTGTTACCGTTTTTATCAAGCTTTTCTTTTCATTTACAAAGTGGTTGAAGTATTTCAACTGTTAGTGATAGCAACGTTTGGTCCAGTACTGTTGATTAGTGTATCAACAGAGGAGAATAAAAAGAGCTAGCAAAGTTCAAGATGTCACAAATATTTACCTTGTTTTTTTTTATTCCAGTGTACAGAGCAACAGATAATGACTCAGCAAGAATAAAGATTTTGGGGTAGAAAAATAAAAGAAAATGTTATTAAAAATAATTGTCACTGTACAGATAGAATTAATATCCAATGGGGCAATTCTAATTCAGCCAAAAGCAAATGTTAACCATGTGAGTTAAAATCTTTCTCTTTCAAAACATGTGAAAATACACACATCCACAATAAAAAAGCACAAATCTAAAAAAGACAAACATAGCTTAAAAGACTCTAAATTGAGGGGAGGAATGCTTAAAAGTATATAAATATATGGTTAGTGTCTAAACTGCTGAAAAAATTGTTAAAGGGAGTGGGGAAGAGAACAGTGTAGCTAAGAATATGGTGTCATCAGCATATCTGAGGTTATTGATGTTTCTCCCGGCAATCTTGATTCCAGCTTGTGTTTCTTCCATTCCAGAATTTCTCATGATGTACTCTGCATATAAGTTAAATAAGCTGGGAGACAATATACAGCCTTGACGTACTCCTTTTCCTATTTGGAACCAGTTTGTTGTTCCATGTCCAGTTCTAACTATTGCTTCCTGACCTGCATACAGATTTCTCAAGAGGCAGGTCAGGTGGTCTGGTATTCCCATCTCTTTCAGAATTTTCCACAGTTTATTGTGATCCACACAGTCAAAGGCTTTGGCATAGTCAATAAAGCAGAAAAAGATGTTTTTCTGGAACTCTCTTGCTTTTTCCATGATCCAGCAGATGTTGGCAATTTGATCTCTGGTTCCTCTGGCTGTTCTAAAACCAGCTTGAACATCAGGGAGTTCACGGTTCACATATTGCTGAAGCCTGGCTTGGAGAATTTTGAGCATTACTTTACTAGCATGTGAGATGAGTGCAATTGTGCGGTAGTTTGAGCATTCTTTGGCATTGCCTTTCTTTGGAATTGGAATGAAAACTGACCTTTTCCAGTCCTGCGGCCACTGCTGAGTTTTCCAAATTTGCTGGCATATTGAGTGCAGCACTTTCACAGCAAGTGAGGAGGAGCTAAAAAGCCTCTTGATGAAAGTGAAGGAGGAGAGCGAAAAAGTTGGCTTAAAGCTCAACNGAGCTACTTTACTAGCATGAGACATGAGTGCAGTAGTTTGAGCATTCTTTTGCCTTGCCTTTATTTGGTATTGGAATAAAAACTGACTTTTTCCAGTCCTGTGCCCATTGCTGAGTTTTCCAAATTTGCTGGCATATTGAGTGCAGCACTTTCGCAGCATCATCTTCCAGGATTTGAAATAGCTCAACTGGAATGCCATCACATCCACGAGCTTTGTTCGTAGTGATGTTTTCTAAGCCCCACTTAACTTCACATTCTAGGATGTCTGGCTCTAGATGAGTGATCACATCCTCATGATTATCTGGGTCGTGAAGATCTTTTTTGTACAGTTCTTCTGTGTATTCTTGCCACCTCTTCTTAATATCTTCTGCTTCTGTTAGGTCCGTACCATTTCTGCCCTTTATCGAACCCATCTTTGCATGAAATGTTCCCTTGGTATCTCTAATTTTCCTGAAGAGATCTCTAGTCTTTCCCATTCTGTTCTTTCCCTCTATTTCTTTGCATTGATCGCTGACGAAGGCTTTCTTATCTCTTCTTGCTATTCTTTGGAATTCTGCATTCAGATTCTTATATCTTTCTTTTTCTCCTTTGCTTTTCACTTCTCTTCTTTTCACAGCTATTTGTAAGGCCTCCCCAGACAGCCATTTTGCTTTTTTGCATTTCTTTTCCATGGGGATGGTCTTGATCCCTGTCTCCTGTACAATGTCACAAACCTCATTCCATAGTTCATCAGGCAATCTATCTATCAGATCTAGGCCCTTAAATCTATTTCTCACTTCCACTGTATAATCACAAGGGATTTGATTTAGGTCGTACCTGAATGGTCTAGCGGTTTTCCCTACTTTCTTCAATTTAAGTCTGAATTTGACAATAAGGAGTTCATGATCTGAGCCACAGTCAGCTCCTGGTCTTGTTTTTATTGACTGTATAGAGCTTGTCCATCTTTGGCTGCAAAGAATATAATCAATCTGATTTCCGTGTTGACCACCTGGTGATGCCCATGTGTAATCTTCTCTTGTGTTGTTGAAAGAGGGTGTTTGCTATGGCCAGTGCATTTTCTTGGCAAAACCCTATTAGTCTTTGCCGTGTGCTTCATTCTATATTCCAAGGCCAAATTTGCCTGTTACTCCAGGTGTTTCTTGACTTCCTACTTTAGCATTCCAGTCCCCTATAATGAAAAGGACATCTTTTTTGGGTGTTAGTTCTAAAAGGTCTTATAGATCTTCATAGAACAATTCCACTTCAGCTTCTTCAGCATTACTGGTTGGGGCATAGACTTCGATTACTGTGATATTGAATGGTTTGCCTTGGAGACGAACGGAGATCATTTTGTCATTTTTGCGATTGCATCCAGTGCTGCATTTCAGACTCTTTTGTTGACCATGATGGCTACTCCATTTCTTCTAAAGGATTCCTGCCTGCAGTAGTAGATATAATGGTCATTTGAGCTAAATTCACTCATTCCAGTCCATTTTAGTTTACTGATTCCTATAATGTCGACGTTCACTCTCGCCATCTCTTGTTTGGCCACTTCGAATTTGTCTTGATTCATGGACCTGACATTCCAGGTTCCTATGCAATATTGCTTTTTACAGCATCAGACCTTGCTTCTATCACCAGTCACATCCACAGCTGAATATTGTTTTTGCTTTGACTCCATCCCTTCATTCTTTCTGGAGTTATTTCTCCACTGATCTCCAGTAGCATATTGGGCATCTACTGACTTGGGTATTTCCTCTTTCAGTATCCTATCATTTTGCCTTTTTATACTGTTCAGGGACTGTAAAAATTTAGGAAGGCCTCCATGATTTCATGGAGTCCAGGAATTCCATCAGTTTCTCATAGTGAAGAGTCAAGAAACATCCTTTCAAGTCACTGGCAGGAGGAAGAGGAAAGTGGAAACTCTTCTGAAGGCTACAGCCCAGGAACACATTAAAAGACAGATTTAATGAGATTGAGGAGCTTTAATGGCCCCATACTTTATAGCAAGAAGAGGTAAGAAAGCCTTCTTCAGTGATCAATGCAAAGAAAAAGAGGAAAATAATAGAATGGGAAAGAATAGAGGTCTCTTCAAAAAAAAAAAAAACGAAAATATGAACAGAACATTTCTTGCAAAGATGAGAACAATAAAGGACAGAAACTGTATGGACCTAACATAAGCAGAAGATATTAAGAAAAAGTGGCAAGAATACACAGATGGACTATACAAAAAAGGTCTTAATGACCCAGATAACCATGATGATGTGATCACTCACCTAGAGCCAGACATCCGGGAGAGTGAACTCAAGTGGATCTTAGGAACCATCACTACAAACAAAGCTAGTAGAGATGATGGAATTCCAGCTGAGCTACTTCAAGTCCTAAAAGATGATGCTGTGAACGTGTTGTACTGAATATGCCAGCAAATTTTGAAAACTCAGCAGTGGCCAGAGGACTGGAAAATGTCAGTTTTCATTCCAATCCCAAAGAAGGGCAAAGCCAAAGAATGTTCAATGTACCAAACAACTGCACTCATCTCACATGCTACCAAAGTAAATCTCAAAATTCTCCAAGTGAGGCTTCAATAGTACAAGAACCAAGAACTTCTAGATGTTCAAGGTAGATTGAGAAAATGCAGAGAACCAGAGATTCATTTGCCAACATCTTTTAGATCATAGAAAAAGCAAGAAAATTTCAGAAATAAATCTATTTCTTCTTCATTGATTAAGCCAAAGCCTTTGACTGTATGGATCACACCAAAATGTGGAAAATTCTTAAAGAAATGAGAATATCAGACTATCTTACATGCTTCCTGAGAAATCTGCATGCAGGTCAAAAAGCAACAGTTAGAACTGCTTAAGATTCAAGATAGGAAGAAAAGGGAATGACAGAGTGTGGAATGATTGGATGGCATCACTGGCTCGATGGACAGGAGTTTGAGCAATCTCCGAGAGTTGGTGATGGACAGAGAGACTGGCATACTGCAGTCCATGGGAGTGCAAAGAGTTAGACACGACTGAGCAATTGAACTGAACTTAATACCTTCTCACCCAATCAACAATGCTCAAATTTATAATTTGCTGCTGTTATTTAAGAAGGCATTATTAGGGAAACCTAAAGACAGTAGAAGAGAGAAATTCAAGGACAGAACTAGAGGATCTTGAAACCTCTGGCAGCTATATCAATAGGAAACCTTAAATAAGCCCAACTCATAATCAGATTAACATGAAACCTGGTAATTTTGAAATTTACCAGAGCCCTGGGATCCTGTAAAACCGTTATTATTAAAGAAATCCCACCATGTTTTTTGGTCTGAGAAACAGCCTACAGCAAAGTGTCACTCTTTCCCTTATGACCTAGCTAAGATTTGTAGGTCATCCCCTTATTTACCTAGAACAACTCAGGCACAGACCCTCCAATTTCACATTGTTTGTCTTATAAATGATTAATTAGCTGAACTGTTTGCCCCAGTGATTTGTGAGAACTGTAATTTGAACAAATTTTAAAGTTTCTCTGCTGTTTGTATGGTTCTGAACTTTAACTCACCCCTAAGTTTAAACAAACATTGGGATGCTTAAACAAATAACAAATGAACCTTGGAGCAACACTCCCAAATGGATCCCTCTGGAGAATGTGTGGACTGTCAGGAAAAACATTTCTGACTCTAGTTTCCTATCACAGCATCTTATGAACCTGAAAATCATATGAACTGTCTGTTCATGCCACTGGTTCACGTCACTCTTCCATAAACAATTATTTCTAGCCATGTTAACTCCTTGTTACAAAAATAAAATTCCTTTATGGCTGACTAGGAGACACTGTCAGATTTTGTTCATTATACACATTGTAGTAATCTTTTCAAATCAACTCCCTCATTACTTTAGAACATATTTGTTTTTTATCTAACAAAGCTTGCAATAAAGGGCAATTTATAAACCTCAGTCCCTGTCATGGTTACCTTTATTTGTCAACTTGGCTGAGCCATAGTGCCTAGATATGTGGTCAAATATGTTAAGTGCTTGTAGCTATCAGCACAGCCAAGATGCAGAGCTATTTCGGCACCAAAAAGCACTTCTTTGTGCTTCTCTTTTATACATTCACTACCCCCTGCACCCTGATACTATGGGAGAACTTAAAGTAGAACAGTGGAAGAATCTGAGAGCAGTCAACTGGATCAAGGATGTAGCTTATTCAACTTTGGGTGCCCTAAAAGTCTTAGACAAAGTACGTGACCCGTGAATGTATATTTTTTATTTGTTTCACTTTTAGGGTCATTATTTTTAGAGTAGTTTTAGATTCACAGCAAAATTGTGAGGAAGGTGCAGATATTTCCCATATATTCCTTGTGTCCACACATGTATAGCCTTCTCCATTCTCAACATTTTCTCCAACGTGGCAGAGTAAAAGGATGTGTGTTCAATTTATCCTGCAAGAACTCCAAAATTACAACTCGCTGCTGAACAATGGTCAACAGGAGAATGTTGGATCCCAGCAAAAAAAGATACCCTACATCCAAGCACAAAGAATAGGCCCCAGCAAGATGATAAGAGGGTCAAAGGCACATTTAGAATCAAACCCCATACCCACCAGAGACTCTCTGAGGGCTCAAACAAACCTTATGTGCACCAGGACCCAGAGCATCGACAGAGACTGAGATAGGACTATGTCTGAGTGTCTCCTGTAGAGGTACTGGTCAGCAGTGGACTACTGTGGGGGCAGGGGCTCTCGTTGCAGTAAACCTGGTTATGGCATAAGCTCTATTGGAGGAGGTCACCATTAACCTCACAATACAGTTGCCAGAACTTGCACAGGACTGAGGAAACAGACTCTTGGAGAGCACAACAGAATTTTGTGTGGGCCAGGACTCAGAAGAAAGGAGCAGTGACCCAACAAGAGACTGACCCAGACTTGCTGCTGAACTCCCAGGTGTCTCCAGCAGAGGCATGGGTCGGAGGTTGCCTGCTACAGGGTCGGGGGCAGTGAGTGAAACAGTGTCTGCATGGCACCTTTTGAAGAAGGTTTCCATTATCTTCATTACCTCTAGGATAGTTTGGCCTCAGGTCAAATGACAGGGAGGGAACACAACCTTACCCATCAACAGAGATTGGATTAAAGATTTACTGAGCATGGCCTGGCTCATCAGAGCAAGACCCAGTTTCTCCCTCAGTGAGTCTCTCCCATCAGAAAGCTTCCATAAGCCTCTTATACTTCTTGATCTGAGGGTAGACAGAATGAAACCCACACTTGCACAAAACTAACCAATCTGATCACACGGACCACAGCCTTGCCTAATTTAATGAAACTATGAGCCAGGCTGTGTAGGGCCACCCATGACAGACAGGTCATGGTGGAAAGCTCTGACAAAACAAGGTCCACTGGAGAAAAGGAATGGCAAACCTCTTCAATATTCTTGCCTTGAGAACCCCATGAACAGTATGAAAAGGCAAAAAGACAGGACACTGAAAGATAAATTCCCCAGGTTGGTAGGTGTCCAATATGTTCCTGGAGATCAGTGGAGAACTAACTCCAGAAAGAATGAAGAGATGGAGCCAAAGCAAGAACAACACTCAGGTGTGAATGTGACTGGTGATGAAAGTAAAGGCCAATGCTGTAAAGAGCAATATTGAATAGGAACCTGTAATGTTACTTCCAGGCAAATTGGAAGTGATCAAAGAGGTGAATCAAGAGTGAACATCAAGATTTTAGGAATCAGCAAACTAAAATGGACTGGAATGGGTGAATTTAACTCAGATGACCATTACGTGTACTACTGTGGGTAAGAATCCCTTAGAAGAAATGGAGTAGCAATCATAATCAACAAAAGATCTCAAGATACAGTACTTGGATACAGTCTCAAAAACGACAGGATGCTCTCTGTTCATTTCCAGTGCAAACCATTCAATATCACAGTATCCAAGTCTATGCCCTGATCAGTAATGCTGAAGAAGTTGAAGCTGAACGGTTCTCTGAAGACCTACAAGACGTTCTAGAACACTCAAAAATGATGTCCCTTTCATAATATGGGACTGGAATGCAAAAGTAAGAAGCTAAGAGATACCCGGAGTAACAAGGCAAATTTGACCTTGGAATACCAAACGAAGCAGGGCAAAGACTAGCAGAGTTTTGCCAAGAGAATGCACTGCTTATAGAAAACACCCTCTTCCAACAACACAAAAGACTCTACACATAGACATCACCAGATGCTCAATACCAAAATCACATTGATTATATTCTTTGCAGCCAAAGATGGAGAAGCTCTATACTGTCAGCAGGAAGAAGACAGGGAGCTGACTATGGCTCTGATCAGGAATTCCATATTGCCAAATTCAGACTAAAAATCAAGAAAGTATGGAAAACCAGTAGACCACAGAGATATGACCTAAATCAAATCCTTTATGATTATTCAAGGAATTAGATCTGATAGACAGAGTGCCTGAAGAATGTTGAATGGAGTTTCGTGACATTGTACATGAGGCAGTGATCAAGACCATCCCCAAGAAAAGAAATGCAAAATGGTTAAATGGGTGTCTGAGGAGGCCTTACAAAAAGCTGAAAAAAAAAAAAAAAAAAGAGAGAGAGAGAAGCGAATGACAAAGAAGAAAAGGAAAGATATACCCATTTGAATGCAGAGTTCCAAACAATAGCAAGGAGAGGTAACAAAGCCTTCCTCAGTGATCAATGCAAAGAAATAAAAGAAAGCAATAGAATGGGAAGACTAGAGATCTCATCNTACAAAAAGCTAAAAAAAAAAAAAAAAAAAAAAGAGAGAGAGAGAAGCGAATGACAAAGAAGAAAAGGAAAGATATACCCATTTGAATGCAGAGTTCCAAACAATAGCAAGGAGAGGTAACAAAGCCTTCCTCAGTGATCAATGCAAAGAAATAAAAGAAAGCAATAGAATGGGAAGACTAGAGATCTCATCAATAAAATTAGAGATAGGAACAGAATATTTCATGCAAAGATAGCCACAATAAAGGAAAGAAATTGTATGGACTTAATAGAAGCAGAAGATATTAAGAAGACATGGCAAGAATATACAGAAGAACTATACAAAAAAGAACTTCATGTCCCAGATAAACAAGATGGCATGATCACTCACCTGGAGCCAGGCATCCTGGATTGCAAAGTCAAGTGGGCCTTATGAAGGATCACTATGAACAAAGCTAGTGGAGATGATGAAATTCCAGTTGAGCTATTTCAAATCCTAAAAAATGATGCTGTGAGAGTGCTGCATTCAGTATGCCAGCAAATTTGGAAAACTCAGCAGTGGCCACAGGACTGGAAAAGGTCAGTTTTCATTCCAATCAATCCCAAAAAAAGGCAATGTCAAAATATGTTCAAACTACTGCACAAAAGTGCTCATCTCACACCCTGGCAAATTAATGCTCAAAATTAATCAAGCCAGGCTTCAATAGTATGAGAACCATGAACTTCCAGATGTGTGAGCTGGATTTAGAAAAGGAAGAGGAACCAGGGATCAAATTGCCAACATCTGTTGGATCATCAAAAAGCAAGAGAGTGCCAGAAAAGCATCTACTTCTCTTTTATTGTCCATGCCAATTCCTTTGACTGTGTGGATCACAGCAAACTGTGGAAAATTCTGAAAGAGATGGGAATACCAGACAACCTGAGCTGCCTCATTAAACATCTGTATGCAGGTCAAGAAGCAAGTTCTAACTGAACATGGAAAAACAGACTGATTCCAAATTGGGAAAGGAGTACATCAAGGCTGTATATTTCCACCCTGCTTATGTAATTTATACACAGACTATATAAAGAGAAATGCTGGGCTGGATGAAGCACAAGCTGGAATCAAGGTTGCTGGGAGAAATATCAATAATCTCAGAGATGCAGATGACACCACCCTTATGGCAAAAAGCAAAGAAGAACTAAAGAGCCTCTTGATGAAAGTGAAAGAGGAGAGTGAAAAAGTTGGCTTTAAACTCAACATTCAGAAAACTAAGATCATGGTATCTGGTCCCATCAGTTCATAGGAAAGAAATGGGGAAACAATTGAAAGAGTTACAGACTATTTTCTGGGCTCCAAAATCACTGTAGGTGGTGACTGAAGGCATGAAATTAAAATGCTTACTCCTTGGAAGAAAAGTTATGACAAACCTAGACAGCATATTAAAAAGCAGAGATATTACTTTGCCAATAAATGTCCATCTAGTCAAAGCTATGATTTTTTTCAGTAGTCACATGTGGATGTGAGTGTTTGACTGTAAGGAAAACTGAGCACCTAAGAATTGATGCTTTTGAGCTGTTGTATTGGAGAAGACTCTTGAGAGTCTCTTGGACTGCAAATAGTTCCAACCAGTCCATCCTAAAGGAAATCAGTCCTGAATATTCATTGGAAGAACTGATGCTGTAGCTGAAACTCGAATACTTTGGTCACCTATGTGAAGACCTGACACATTGGAAAAGACCCTGATGCTCAGAAAAATAGAAGTCATGAGGAGAAGGGGCTGAAAGAGGATTAGATGGTTGGATGGCATCATCGATTCTACAGACATGAATGTAAGTAAACTCTTGGAGTTGGTGATGGACAGGGAGGCCTGGGGTGCTGCAGTCCATGGGGTTGCAAAGGGTCAGACATGACAGAGCAACAGAACTGAACTGATTCTCAATACCCGTTACAAGTGTGGTGCATTTGTTCCTATTGATGAATCTGCACTGGTAGATCATATTCACCTGAATTACTTAATCTACTTTGGCCACCTCATGTGAAGAGTTGACTCATTGGAAAAGACTCTGATGCTGGGAGGGATTGGGGGCAGGAGGAGAAGGGGACGACCAAGGATGAGATGGCTGGATGGCATCACTGACTCGATGTACGTGAATCTGAGTGAACTCCTGGAGTTGGTGATGGACAGGGAGGCCTAGTGTGCTGTGATTCATGGGGTCGCAAAGAGCCAGACACGACTGAGCAACTGAACTGAACTGAACTGAATGTAAGGCTGTATATTGTCACCCTGATTATGTAACTTATATGCAGAGTACGTCATGAGAAATGCTGGACTGGATGAAGCACAAGCTGGGATCAAGATTGCCTGGAGAAATATCAATAACCTCAGATATGCACATGAAAACACTCTTTTGGTAGAAAGCGAAGAACTAAAGAGCATCTTGATGAAAGTGAAAGAGGAAAGTGAAAAAGTTGGCTTAAAGCTAAAGATCAGAAAACTAAGGTCATGGCATCTGATCCCATCACTTCATGGCAAATAGATGGGGAATCAGGGGAAAGAGTGACAGACTTTATTTTGGGGGCTCCAAAATCACTGCAGATCGTGACTGCAGACATGAAATTAAAAGACACTTCCTCCTTGGAATGAAAGTTATGACCAACCTAAACAGTATATTAAAAAGCAGAGACATTATTTCGCCAAGAAATATCTGCCTAGCCAAGGCTATGGTTTTCCCAGTAGTCATGTATGGATGTGAGAGTTGGACTGTGAAGAAAGCTGGGCACCAAAGAAGTAATGTTTTGGAACTATGGTGCTGGAGAAGATTCTTGAGAGTCCCATGAACTTCAAGGAGATCCAACCAGTCCATCCTAAAGGAGATCAGTCCTTCATTGGAAGGACTTGATGTTGAAGCTGAAACTCCTATACTTTAGCCACCTGATGCGAAGAACTGACTCATTTGCAAAGACCCTGATACTGGGAAAGACTGAAGGTGGGAGAAGGGGACGACAGAGCATGATATGATTGGATGACATCACCATCTCAGTGAACATGGGTTTGAGTGGACTCTGGGAGTTGGAGATGGACAGGGAGTCCTGGCATGCTGCAGTTCATGGGGTCACAAAGAGTCGAACACGACTCAATGACTGAACTGAACTGAATGTAAGCTTCCATGTTACTCTCTCCATACATCTCATCTCACCCTCTTCTTCCTTCTCCCTGGGTCAATAAGTCTTTTCTCTATGTCTGTTTCTCCGTTGCTGCCTTGCAAATAACTTCATCAGTACATCTTTCTAGATTACATATATATGCATTGTTGTTCAGTCGTAAATTATGTTGGACCCATGGACCCTTTAGGGTCCTCTATCCATGAGGTTCTCCAGGCAAGATATATGCATTAGTTAACGATATATTTTTTTTTTCTTTCTGACTTACTTCACTTTGTATATGTATAAAAGATTCTAGGTTCATGCACCTCATTAGAGCTAACTCATATGTGTTCCTTTGTGTCTGAATAATATTCCATTTTGTAACACAACTTCTTTATCCATTCATCTGTTGATGGGCATCTAGGTTGGTTCCATGTTCTAGCTACTGTAAATAATGCTACAGTGAATATTGGGGTACATGTGTATTTTTCAATTTTGTTTTCCTCATGGTATATTCCTAGTAGTGGGATTGCTGGGTCATATGGTAGTTTTATTCCTAGTTCTTAAAGGAATCTCCATAATATCATCTTCCATGGTGGTTGTATCAATTTATATTCCCACCATCAGTGCAAAAGGGTTCCATTTTCTTCACACCTTCTCCAGCATTTATTTTTTGTATACATTTTGATGATGGCCATTCTGACTGGTGTGAGTTGATATCTCATTGTAGTTTTGATTTTCATTTCTCTAATAATGAGTGATGTTGACCATCTTTTCACATGTTTGTTAGCCATCTGTATGTCTTCTTTGGAGAACTGTTGCTTTATGTCTTTTTTCCACTTTTGACTGGGTTGTTTGTTTTTCTGGCATTGAGTTGTATGCTTGTGTATTTTGGGATTAATCCTTTGTCAGTTTTTCATTTTCTATTATTTTCTCCTATCTTGAAGATTTTCTTTTCACCTTGTTTATAGTTTCCATTGCTGTGCAAAATCTTTTAAGTTTAATCAGACCATAGTTGTTTACTTTTGTTTTTTTACCCTATTACTCTAGGAAGTGTGTCATAGAGGATCTTGCTTTGGTTTATGTCATCAACTGTTATGCCTATGTTTTCCTGTAAGAGTTTTATAGTTTCTGGTCTTACTTTTAGGTCTTTAATCCATTTTGAATTTATCTCTGTGTACAGTGTTAGGAAGTGTTTTAATTTCATTCTTTTACATGTAGCTGTCCAGTTTCCCCATCACCACTTGCAGAATAAGTTGTCTTTGCCCCCATTGTATATTCTTTCCTCTTTTGTGAAAAAAATTACCCATAGGTGTGTGGCTTTATTTCTGGTCTTTCTATCTTGTTCCATTGGTCTGTATTTCTGCTTTTGTGCCAATATCATACTGTCTTGATGACTGTAACTTTGTAGTATAATCTGAAATCAGAAAGGTTGATTCTTTCAGCTTCATTCTTTCTCAAAACTGCTTTGGTTATTCAGGGTCTTCTTTGTCTCCATATGAATTGTGACCATTTGGTGATGTCCATGTGTAGAGTCTTCTCTTGTGTTGTTGGAAGAGGGTGTTTGCTATGACCAGTGTGTTCTCTTGGCAAAACTCTATTAGCATTTGCCCTGCTTCATTCCGTATTCCAAGGTCAAATTTGCCTGTTATTACAGGTGTTTCTTGACTTCCTAATTTTGCATTCCAGTTGCCAATAATGAAAAGGACATCTTTTTTTGTGTGTTTGTTCTAAAAGGCCTTGTAGGTCTTCATAGAACCGTTCAACTTCAGCTTCTTCAGCATTACTGGTTGGGGCGTAGACTTGGATTACTGTGATATTGAATGGTTTGCCTTGGAAACAAACAGAGATCACTCTGTCATTTTTGAGACTGCATCCAAGTACTGCATTTCAGACTCTTTTGTTGACCATGATGGCTACTCCATTTCTTCTAAGGGATTCCTGCCCACAGTAGTAAATATAATGGTCATCTGAGTTAAATGCACCCATTCCAGTCCATTTTAGTCTGTTGATTCCTAAAATGTTGACATTCACTCTTGCCATCTCCTGTTTGACCACTTCTAATTTGCCTTGATTCATGAACCTAACATTCCATTTTAGTTCACTAATTCCTAAAATGTTGACATTCACTCTTGCCATCTGCTGTTTGAACACTTCCAATTTGCCTTGATTCATGGACCCAACATTCCAGGTTCCAATGAAATATTCCTCTTTACAGCATCAGATCTTGCTTCTATCACCAGTCACATCCACAAGTGGGTATTGTTTTTGCTTTGGCTCCGTCCCTTCTTTCTTTCTGGAGTTATTTCTCCACTGATCTCCAGCAGCATATTGGGCACCTACTGACCTGGGGAGTTCCTCTTTCAGTATCCTATCATTTTGCCTTTTCATACTGTTCATGGGGTTCTCAAGGCAAGAATACTGAAGTGGTTTGCCATTCCCTTCTCCAGTGGACCACATTCTGCCAGACCTCTCCACTATGACCCTCCCGTCTTGGGTAGCCCCACATGGCATAGCTCATTTTCATTGAGTTACACCAGGCTGTGGTCCGTGTGATTAGATTGAGTAGTTTTCTGTGATTATGGTTTCAGTGTGTCTGCGCTCTGATGCTCTCTCACAGCACCTACCATCTCACTTGGGTATCTTTTCATGGCTGTTCCAGCAAAGTGCAGCTGTTGCTCCTTACCTTGGATGAGGGGTATCTCCTCACGGCCACCCCTCCTGACCTTGAACATGGAGTAGCTCCTCTCAGCCCTCCTGCGGCCGTGTAACTGCTGCTGCTGAGAAGTGAGGTTGCTCCTATCTGCCGCCGCCCCTGACCTCAGGTGTGGGATAGCTCCTCTTGGCCATGCTTTTGCATGGTCCATGGCAGCCGGTGTGCTTCTGCTCTATATAGTCAGCAAAAACAAGAACAGGAGCTGACTGTGGCTCAGATCACAAACTCCTTATTGCCAAATTCAGACTTAAATTGAAGAAAGTAGGGAAAACCACTAAGCCATTCAGGTATGACCTAAATCAAATCCCTTATGATTATACAGTGGAAGTGAAAAATAGATTTAAGGGCCTAGATATGATAGAGTGCCTGATGAACTATGGATGGAAGTTCATGACATTGTACAGGAGACAGGGAATCAAGATCATCCCCATAGAAAAGAAATGCAAAAAAGCAAAGTGGCTGTCTAGGGAAGCCTTACAAATAGCCATGAAAAGAAGAGAAGTGAAAAGCAAAGGAGAAAAGGAAAGATATAACCATTTGAATGCAGAGTTCCAAAGAATAGCAAGGAGAGATAAGAAAGCCTTCCTTAGTGACCAATGCAAAGAAATAGATGAAAACAACAGAATGGGAAAGACTAGAGATCTCTTCAAGAAAATTAGAGATACCAAGGGAATATTTCATGTAAAGATGGGCTCAATAAAGGACAGAAATGGTATGGACCTAACAGAAGCAGAAGTTATTAAGAAGAGNCTTCCTTAGTGATCAATGCAAAGAAATAGAGGAAAACAACAGAATGGGAAAGACTAGAGATCTCTTCAAGAAAATTAGAGATACCAAGGGAATATTTCATGTAAAGATGGGCTCAATAAAGGACAGAAATGGTATGGACCTAACAGAAGCAGAAGTTATTAAGAAGAGGTGGCAAGAATACACAGAAGAACTGTATGAAAAAGATCTTTATAACCAAGATAATCACGATGGTGTGATCACTCACCTAGAGCCAGACATCCACTTGACCTTAGAAAACATCGCTACAAACAAAGCTAGTGGAGGTGATGGAATTCCAGTTGAGCTATTTCAAATACTGAAAGATGATGATGTGCAAATGCTGCACTCAGTATGCCAGCAATTTTGGACAACTCAGCAGTGGCCACAGGATTGGAAAATGTCAGTTTTCATTCCAATCCCAAAGAAAGGCAATGTCAAAGAATGTTCAAATTACCGCAAAATTACACTCATCTCATACACTAGTAAAGAAATGCTCAAAATTCTCCAAGCCAGGCTTCAGCAATACATGATCCATGAAATTCCAGATGTTCAAGCTGGTTTTTGAAAAGGCAGAGGAACCAGAGATCAAATTGCCAACATCCACTGGATTATCAAAAAAGCAAGAGAGTTCCAGAAAAATATCTATTTATGTTTTATTGACTATGCCAAAGCCTTTGACTGTGTGGATCACAATACACTGGAAAATTCTGAGAGAGATAGGCATACCAGACCACCTGACCTGCCTCTTGAGAAACCTATATGCAGGTCAGGAAGTAACAGTTAGAACTGGACATGGAGCAACAGACTTGTTCAAAATAGGAAAAGGAGTATGTCAAGGCTGTATATTGTCACCCTGCTTATTTAACTTCTATGCAGAGTACCTCATGAGAAATGCTGGGCTGGAAGAAACACAAGCTGGAATAAAGATTGCCAGGAGAAATATCAATAACCTNGATATAACCATTTGAATGCAGAGTTCCAAAGAATAGCAAGGAGAGATAAGAAAGCCTTCCTTAGTGACCAATGCAAAGAAATAGATGAAAACAACAGAATGGGAAAGACTAGAGATCTCTTCAAGAAAATTAGAGATACCAAGGGAATATTTCATGTAAAGATGGGCTCAATAAAGGACAGAAATGGTATGGACCTAACAGAAGCAGAAGTTATTAAGAAGAGGTGGCAAGAATACACAGAAGAACTGTATGAAAAAGATCTTTATAACCAAGATAATCACGATGGTGTGATCACTCACCTAGAGCCAGACATCCACTTGACCTTAGAAAACATCACTACAAACAAAGCTAGTGGAGGTGATGGAATTCCAGTTGAGCTATTTCAAATACTGAAAGATGATGATGTGCAAATGCTGCACTCAGTATGCCAGCAATTTTGGACAACTCAGCAGTGGCCACAGGATTGGAAAATGTCAGTTTTCATTCCAATCCCAAAGAAAGGCAATGTCAAAGAATGTTCAAATTACCGCAAAATTACACTCATCTCATACACTAGTAAAGAAATGCTCAAAATTCTCCAAGCCAGGCTTCAGCAATACATGATCCATGAAATTCCAGATGTTCAAGCTGGTTTTTGAAAAGGCAGAGGAACCAGAGATCAAATTGCCAACATCCACTGGATTATCAAAAAAGCAAGAGATCTCCAGAAAAATATCTATTTATGTTTTATTGACTATGCCAAAGCCTTTGACTGTGTGGATCACAATACACTGGAAAATTCTGAGAGAGATAGGCATACCAGACCACCTGACCTGCCTCTTGAGAAACCTATATGCAGGTCAGGAAGTAACAGTTAGAACTGGACATGGAGCAACAGACTTGTTCAAAATAGGAAAAGGAGTATGTCAAGGCTGTATATTGTCACCCTGCTTATTTAACTTCTATGCAGAGTACCTCATGAGAAATGCTGGGCTGGAAGAAACACAAGCTGGAATAAAGATTGCCAGGAGAAATATCAATAACCTCAGATATGCAGATGACACCACCTTTATGGCAGAAAGTGAAGAGGAACTAAAAAGCCTCTTGATGAAAGTGAAAGAGAAGGGTGGAAAATTCGGCTTAAATCTCAGCTTTCAGAAAAGTAAGATCATGGCATCTGGTCCCATCACTTCATGGGAAATAGATGGGGAAACAGTGGAAACAGTGTTAGACTTTATTTTGGAGGCCTCCAAAATCACTGCAGATGGTGATTGCAGCCATGAAAGTAAAAGACACTTATTCCTTGGAAGGAAAGTTATGACAAACCTAGATAGCATATTAAAAAGCAGCGAACCTCTCCCCCGTACCTGTCTCTGGGCGAACTACCAGTGTGGGTCTCAGTTTGTGAGAACTGGTCTCCCCATTTGGGCATCCTGAGGAGACTCAATACCTTTTGGGTTGAGTTCCTGGCTCCATCAGGGCTGAGAGCTGGGAAGAATGTGGGAACCTTGCCCTGAAGGAGCTGCCAATTGAGATCTGCTTCCATTTAACTAGGACTGGGACATTTCTGGGTGAAAGCTGTGCCTTGAGACTGACCATTCTTTTCAGGACAGGAAATAACATTCATCTGGTAGAGATTTACAGGAGTATCATTACCTGACTATGACCTGACCTTGATAAGCAAGGGTATGAAACCAAGAAGTCTGCAACAACTAACCACACCCATCTCTCACAATTGCTTTTAAAGGAATTTGTTGAAAATTTTCAGTAACTTTGGGTTCTTAGTGCATTAGCCACCCATCTCCTTGTATGAATTTTTAATAAACCTTTCCCTGTTCCAAAGTCTAAAGTTTAGTTTGAAGGGCCTCACTCTGAGTCAGGCACACAGACTTGTCATTTCAGCAACAACAGTACTGTCTAAGGACAGATGTTGCCTCTCTTAAACAACAGCAGAGACTGGCCAAGTGCTCACAACTATTCATGGGATACCCACTGACTTGGCTTGGCTAAACTGTAGCCAAACTTCTGTCCTTTGAGCGTTAGCCTTCCACCAAGCTTGAGCAACAGTAAAGAATAGCCATGATAGGAACACATGTGAATGTGTTTCCTGCGAGGCCTGATGCACTTGTGAAGATGGACTCTGAAACAAGTCCCTTCTGGTAGATGAAGCTTTGTCATGGCTGGGCATAAGCACGAAGATTCAGACGTTTCTCACTCCCTTAACAGCTCATTCTAGGAATCACCTCTCTACAGAGGAAAACATTTGCTGTTAAACTGCTCCATCATACTCTCTGCTCATCCATTCCCACCACTTGCCTCATCTTACACACAGACACACACACACACACACAGTTCCTCTTCGCCCTGTTTATCCTTTCATTTAAAAGAAACATCTTTTTCTGTTCAATTTTGAGACATGTGAACAACTTGTAGTCCTAAGTATTCTCTGTATCGCCATCAGTTCAGTTCAGTTTTTCAGTCACGTCTGACTCACTGTGACCCCATGGGCTGCAGTATGCCAGGCTTCCCTGTCTATCACTAACTCTTGGAACTTGTTCAAACTCAAGTCTATCAAATCGGTGATGCCATCCAACCATCTCATCCTCTGTTGTCCCCTTCTCCTCTAGTCTTCAATCTTTCCCAGAATCAGGATCTATTCCAGTGAGTCAGTTCTTTGAATCAGGTGACCAAATTACTGGAAGTTCAACTTCAGCATCAGTCCTTAAAATGAATATTCAGGACTGATTTTCTTTAGGATTGACAGGTTGGATCTCCTTTCAGTCCAAGGGATTCTCAAGAGTCTTCTCCAACACCACAGTTCAGAAGCATCAGTTCTTCCGTGTTTAGTTTTCTTTATGGTCCAACTCTCACAACCATACATGACTACTGGAAAAACCATAGCTTTTACTAGACAGACCTTTGTCGGCAAAGTAATATCTTTGCTTTTTAATATGTTTTCTAGATTTGTCATAGCTTTTCTTTCAAGGAGCATAGATTTTTAAAATTCATGGCAGCAGGGCGGTCTTAAGATAGTGGAGGAATAGGAAGGGGAGACTACTTTCTCCCCCACAAATTCATCAAAAGAACATTTAAATGCTGAGTAAATTCTACAAAACAACTTCTAAATGCCAGCAGAGGACATCACCTCAGTTCAGTTCATTCGCTCAGTCGTGTCCGACTCTTTGTGACCCCATGAATCGCAGCACGCCAGGCCTCCCTGTCCATCACCATCTCCCGGAGTTCACTCAGACTCGCGTCCATCGAGTCAGTGATGCCATCCAGGCATCTTATCCTCAGTTGTCCCCTTCTCCTCCTGCCCCTAATCCCTCCCAGCATCAAAGTCTTTTCCAATGAGTCAACTCTTCACATGAGGTGGCCAAAGTACTGGAGTTTCAGCTTTAGCACCATTCCAAAGAAATCTCAGGGCTGATCTCCTTCAGAACGGACTGGTTGGATCTCCTTGCAATCTAAGGGACTCTCAAGAGTCTTCTCCAATACCACAGTTCAAAAGCATCAATTCTTTAGCGCTCAGCCTTCACAGTCCAACTCTCACATCCATACATGACTACTGGAAAAACCATAGCCTTGACTAG
>SJYX01015308.1:423331-493189 GCA_006410675.1 Oreotragus oreotragus | reverse complement strand
AGTATTGGAGATTCAGGTTCACCTTCCAAAGAAAATCGAGGGCTGATCGCCTTCAGAATGGACTGGTTGGATCTCCTTTTAGTCTAAGGGACTCTCAAGAGTCTTCTTCAACACCACAGTTCAAAAGCATCAATTCTTCAGCACTCAGCTTTCCTTACAGTCCAACTCTCACATCCATACATGACTACTGGAAAAACCATAGCCTTGACTAGATGGACCTATATTGGCAAAGTAATGTCTCTGCTTTTTAATATGCTGTCTAGGCTGGTCATAGCTTTTCTTCCAAGGAGTAAGCATCTTTTAATTTCATGGCTGCAGTCAACATCTGCAGTGATTTTGGAGCCCAAAAAATAAAGTCTATCACTGTTTCCACTGTTTCCCCACCTATTTGCCGTGAAGTGATGGGACCAGATGCCATGATCTTAGTTTTCTGAATGTTGAGCTTTAAGCCAGCTTTTTCAATTTCCTCTTTCACTTTCATCAAGAGACTCTTTAGTTCTTCTTTGCTTTCTGCCATAAGGGTGGTGTCATCTGCATATCTGAGGTTATTGATATTTCTCCCATCAATCATGATTCCAGCTTGTACTTCATCCGGCTCAGCATTTCTCATGATGTACTCTGCATATAAGTTAAAGAAGCAGAGTGACAATATACAGCCTTGAAGTACTCCTTTCCTTATTTGGAACCAGTCTGTTGTTCCATGTAAAGTNATTTTCCTCTATTTCTTTGCATTGATCACTGAGGAAGGCTTTTTTATCTCTCCTTGCTATTCTTTGGAACTCTGCATTCAAATAGGTTTATCTTTCCTTTTCTCCTTTGCTTTTCCCTTCTCTTCTTTTCATAGCTATTTGTAAGGCCTCCTCAGACAACCATTTTGCTTCTTTGCATTTCTTTTTCTTGAGGATGGTCTTAATCCCTGTCTCCTGTACAATGTCATGAACCTCCATCCATAGTTCATCAGGCACTCTGTCTATCAGATCTAATCCCTTGAGTCTAGTTGCCACTTCCACTGTATAATCATAAGGGATTTGATTTAGGTCATACCTGAATGGTCTAGCAGTTTTCCACCATGATAAAGTACTAGAAATTATTCCAATAAGACACAGAATTCTTGCTTGAAAAGTTCTTTACCTTTTAAGATGGGTTAAAAGATAAAGAGAAACTTTTAGTCCCTTATTAAGAACAGACATATAATCCAAGAAACTGTCCTTTTAAGAGATAGAAAACCAAACTCTAGTTTTGCATCAGTATGGTATTGATATTAAAACTCATTTTAAAGCCTTATAGTAAATCCACTCAATCTCAGCCAGCCTGACCACATGAGGTAAGCTTCTTCTGTATGTGTCCCATGAAATCGTCCCTCTCTCCCAACTTTTAAAACTTCTATATTTATTCCTATTTTCTTCTCTCATTTTTCTTTTTCCTTCTGGAACAATCTTTAAGTAATTACTTTTGGAAATAATTAACTCTTTTCTTTTTCATAACAAAAATAATCCTATATTCCTTGAATACTCTTGAGTCAGAATTTCCTTCTTCATTCTTATTATTTCTAAGTTTCATTTACATATATTGATTATAATTTTCAAGCTTTAGTAACTTTTATTTTCCAGAGAAAATTATGAAGTAGACAATTGTGAATTGCCTGTCATATAACAGCACTGTGTAATAGATTAGTAAATTTATCAAAACAACATCTCACAGTTTCTAGAGATGTATACAACCTCGTAGTACAATTTGTCAATGTGACAAACAGATCAATCTTAGCCTTTTGTGTAAATAAGTCAATAGTAGAAAACTTAAAGCTATGTTTAGTAATTAATGTCTCAATATTTTATATTACTTGAAAATGATCTAACTGCTATCTATCATTTAACTTCATATACCTCTGAAGTTTCAAGTTACCTAAAAGATTTTAGAAACTGCTTGTAACCAGATGTACAATAAAACACAATTACGTTGAAACAAAGTTTGTAAGAGCAATGATTCAATTTGATTGAAATAAAATGTATAAAGAATCATACTCCCTGACTTCAGACTATAATACAAACCCACAGTAATCAAAACTATGTGGTACTGGCACAAAGAAAGACACACAGATCAATGGAAAAGGAAATAAAGCCCAGAAATAATCCACTCACTATGGTCAATTCAGTTCAGTTCAGTTCAGTTGCTCAGTCGTGTCCGACTCTTTGCAACCCCATGAATCACAGCACGCCAGGCCTCCCTGTCCATCACCAACTCCTGGAGTTCACTCAGACTTGCGTCCATCGAGTCAGTGATGCCACCCAGCCATCTCATCCTCTGTCGTCCCCTTCTTCTCCTGCCCCCAATCCCTTCTAGCATCAAAGTCTTTTCCAATGAGTCAACTCTTCACATGAAGTGGCCTCTGTCATAAAAGATGCAACAATATACAGTGGAGAAAAGACAGTCTCTTCAATAAGTGGTGCTGGGAACACTGGAAAGCTACATGCAAGAGAATGAAGTTTGAACATTCCCTAACACTATATACAAAAATAAACTCAAAAAGGACCTAAGTAAAACTCCTAGAGGGAAACATAGGTAAAACATTTTTTGACATATATACCAGCAATTTTTGATCAGTCTCCTAGAGTAATGGAAACAAAAGCAAAAATAAACAAATGGGACTTAATTAAACTTGAAAGTTTTTGCATAGCAAAAGAAACCATCAACAAAATAAAAAGACAACCTAAGGAATGGGAGAAAATATTTGCAAACAATGTGACCAATAAGGGATTAATTTCCAAAATATATATCTTACATGACTCACTATTAAAAAAGGTGGGGGGGGGCGGCAGAAGATCTAAATAGACATTTTCCCAAAGAAGACATATAGATGGCCAACAGGCACATGAAAAGAAGCCCAACACTGCTAATTACTAGAGAAATGCAAATCAAAACTAGATGAGGTATCACCTCACACTGATCAGATTGGTCATCATCAAAAACTCTACAAACAATAAATGCTGGAGAGGATGTGGAGCAAAGGGAATGTACTGCTGTTGGGAATGTGAACTGATACAACCACTATGGAGCACAGTATGGAAATTCCATAAGAAACTAGGACTAAACTACCATATGACCTAGACATCCCACTACTGGACATATACCCCGAGAAAACCATAATTCAAAAGACACATGGACCCCAGTGTTCATGTAGCACTATTTACAATAGCCAGGACATGAAGCAACCTAGATATCCATTGATAGATAAATGGGTAAAGAAATTGTGGTACATATATACAATGGAATATTACTCAGCCATAAAAAGAAACAAATTTGAGTTAGTTGGACTGAGATGGCTGAACCTAGAGCCTGTTTACAGAGTGAAGTAAGTCAAAAAGAAAAAAATATTGTGTATTAATGCATACATGTAAACGGTACTAATGAACCTATTTACAGGGCAGGAATGAGATGCAGATATCAAGAATGGACTGTGTACACAGTGGGAGAAGGAGGGGTTGGGACAAAGTGAGAGAGAAGCATTGAAATATATATACATTACCATGTGTAAAACAGATAGCTAGTGGGAAGTTGCTGTATAACACAGGGAGCTCACCCCAGTGCTCTGTGGTGACCTAGAGAGGTGGGATACAGTATGGAAATTCCATAAGAAACTAGGACTAAACTACCATATGACCTAGACATCCCACTACTGGACATATACCCCGAGAAAACCATAATTCAAAAGACACATGGACCCCAGTGTTCATGTAGCACTATTTACAATAGCCAGGACATGAAGCAACCTAGATATCCATTGATAGATAAATGGGTAAAGAAATTGTGGTACATATATACAATGGAATATTACTCAGCCATAAAAAGAAACAAATTTGAGTTAGTTGGACTGAGATGGCTGAACCTAGAGCCTGTTTACAGAGTGAAGTAAGTCAAAAAGAAAAAAATATTGTGTATTAATGCATACATGTAAACGGTACTAATGAACCTATTTACAGGGCAGGAATGAGATGCAGATATCAAGAATGGACTGTGTACACAGTGGGAGAAGGAGGGGTTGGGACAAAGTGAGAGAGAAGCATTGAAATATATATACATTACCATGTGTAAAACAGATAGCTAGTGGGAAGTTGCTGTATAACACAGGGAGCTCACCCCAGTGCTCTGTGGTGACCTAGAGAGGTGGGATAGGGAGTGGGAAGGAGGTTCAAGAGGAAGGGAATATATGTACACTTATGGCTGATTCACATTGTTGTATAACAGAAACCAACACAACACTGTAAAGCAATTGTTTTCCAATTAAAAATAAATTTAAAAAAAGTATAATTCAATTTTTTGTAATAACCTACAATGCAAAAGAGTCTGAAAAAAGAGTATATACATATATATGTGTGTATATATAGGTATATATATGCTTGAATTAGTTTGCTGTACTCCTGAAACTTTGTAAATCAACTATATGTCAACTTAAAAAAATCTGTAAGTTTTATAGTCTTAAACATATAATAAATAATAACTTCTTTTCTTGGGTAAACCCAAGTAGTCTAAACATATATGTTTGAATCATAATGCTGATAATTCAGATGACATAGTTGTTTTTATTATTAAACAAAAAAGTATTATTTATTAATTAATTTATTATTTATTAATTATTTATTATTAAACCAAAAATAAGTCTTATTTACCAAACATTTACCCAAATCATATGAATTTGAATAAGACAATTTTGAACTTTAGAAATATTTCATTCATATAAGTTTTCTTTTTCACTAAGCAAATAAAGTAGAGCTCTTTTAAGGAATTTCATAAATTGATTTGGCAGTGACATCCAGAGCGTAGAAAATGCCACATATACGTGATATATCTGCAGAGACAGACATAAGCAGACACCGGTAGAAACCTTACAGCTTTCACAGTAATCCTGGGTGACCGGTAGAAACCTTACAGCTTTCACAGTAATCCTGGGTGTCCTCAGACTGCTGTGGCTTGGAGCAGGATTTCATCTCTGGGTCAGAGACTGGAGTCAGGCCATGGCAGTGAGATCGCTGAATTCTAGCCACCAGACCACCGGAGACCAGGAACCAGTGGCAAGGCCCTGGCCTGTCACCTACGTAAAAATGAATTTCCACATAAGAGACTGAACGTAGTGAAATAAGTGTTTATTACGAGGAAAAGGGGTGTATGTGGATAGACTCATGGAGAGCTTAGAGAGGGTGTTGCGCCCTTGTGGTAGTTTGCGTCATGTATATGGGGCATTTTTTCTGGGTCTCCTTTGCCAACGATCTTGCTTTGCCTGGCTCTGAGTCTGCGCACCCCCCTGTCTGCGTGCGCATCTCTTAGCTAAGATGATGCTGTTGTTGTTCAGTTGCTCCGTCATGCCCAACTCTGCAACCCCGTGGGCGGCGCAGCACACCAGGCTTCCCTGTCCTTCACCACCTCCCAGAGCTTGTGCACACTCATGCCCATCGAGTCGGTGATGCCAGCCAACCGTCTCGTCCTCTGTCGTCCCCCTCTCCTCCTGTCTTCCGTCTTTCCCAGCATCAGGGTCTTCTCTAATGAGGGTCTTAGCCAAGATGGATTCTAGCAGAGAAGCCTATGGGCATGTTGACGTCACTCCCTTTTTGATCTCCAAGAAGCCTTTCTGGCCAAGTAGAGTCAGGAAGGTCTCCTTGACCTTGAGAATGAGAGATATGAGTCTCTTATCTGCGCAGGGCTTAGCTTTCCCTCCTCTTCGTCTGGGAAAGTCTGTCCACAGGGGCCAGGCTCCTGCTCTTTAGCCGGGGACCCAGCCTTCTCCTGCCTCAATAGTAAGAGTTGTGTTTGGCCTTATCCCACTTTTTACTGTGTTTCTAGCAGATGGAAAGAGTTGCTGTTTGTTCAACACCAGGGCTAAAGCTTTTTACCAATATTTGTAGGGGAGAGTTTTGTAGGGGAGACTTCCACTGGTTACATATCTTTCCTTTGTCTTAATATGTAACCAGTGGAGGTTGCAGTTCAGTCTCTCTCAGATGGTTGTTACAGTGGACTGAGAAGTTACTTGTTAAAGTCGGGGCTGTGCTGGGGAAAAGAGCACTGGGGGGCTTATTAAAAGGGGATATATTAATTGATTCACATCGGGAGGAGAAATAAATTTCTCATATTTTATGACAGGAAGCAGCAGTACAAGTGAAGGCAAGAGAGCCCTCAGGCTGACAGCCAGCCTTATTTCCTTGGATGTTTGCATTTTAAAGAGTTGGCTCCTGAGTCCTGGGGAAGACAGTTCTGGGTGGTAGAAGATTTACATCTCAAAGAGGGAGAGGAAGAAAGCACCCTTTTAAAATAACTGCTCTAAGAGGGTTTTCAGGGCCATATTTGCCTATTGCCAGATTTTGGCTGGGACAAAGAGTAAATTTACCTGGTAACATTGAGCTCTGCAAGCAGGCATTTTAAGGGGTGTACTGGTGAACAGAATTATTTGTGTGGAGAGTCTCTAGTTTCTAATTGGCCCAGGTTGAGGCCTAAATGGGAAGAGGTTCAGAGGAGCCTAAATGAGGAGGCTGAGGCCTAGAATAATTACTATCTGTGTTTCTTTTTCTTAAGTTCATGTCAGTGTTCCCTCCAATGTCCTGACATTTTAAAGTATTAGCAAGTATCTTGAGATGAATAGAGGAGGCTTCAGAATTGGCAAAAAAGATGGTAGACTGTGCTAGTTCTAGAGCAGTAGATCTGATTTTGTAAAGATTAATAAGGTGAAGACAGATATTTTTTAATTCTTTAAAGAATTGAATGGCAGCCTCAACAGTACCATAGATGGTTAGCTGGCATCACCAACTCAAGGAACATGAGTCTGAGTAAACTCTGGGAGCTGGTGATGGACAGGGAGGCCTGGCGTGCTGCAGTCCATGGGGTTGCAAAGAGTCAGACATGACTGAGCAACTGAACTGAATTGAACTCAATAGTACCAAGGGGCTGGCCTACGCATCCAACTAGATTATTTTGAACTTATTTCTTACTTATATCAGAGAGACTTCCAGTTAAGGCAGAAACCAAGATTCTTAAGGTTCTAGGGTGCCTGGGTTTAGAGTTCTATGGCTTTGAAATTTTTTTTTTTTATTTTTATAAATCACTCAACAAAGGCTTTATGATGTATTTCTTTCCTCTGGGTACCATTCCACTTCAGCCCAATTAACCTTAGGGGAAAGGCTTCTATAATAATTCCTATTGGGCCCTGAACACCAGCTTCCAAGTGAGCCATTTGTACCAGGGAGGTGGTGGAGGGGAGTTTATGGTGGCTGCAGATTTAATTTTTGTTCTAAATCTGATTTCTGTCCTTTAATTTTGTTAATGGAGACTTTAAGTTATCTGTGATCTTTTTTATGTCCTTTTTTCATATTGGTAAAAGGATATTTGTTTAGGGTGAGAATTTTCTCAAAACTCTTACAAGTATAAATTCTTTTCCAAATCAAAGGACTTGTTGGCTTGTTGGTCATTGATATTTAGGATCTCCAAAGGTATATCTATTGTAAAATGTGACTCAAAACCAATTAGCCTTTTTATGACTTGTCCCTGGACACAGAGGCATCCCCCCAAAAGGGTACAGGAAATGAAGCACCATAGTTTAAAGTCACTCCCAACAATAGCCAAAGAGAAAGAAAGTAAAGTATCTCACTTGCTGTGGGGCTTCCCAGGTGGCACTAGTGGTAAAGAACGGCCTGCCAGCTAACTTTAGAAATATTTCATTCATATAAGTTTTCTTTTTCACTAAGCAAATAAAGTAGAGCTCTTTTAAGGAATTTCATAAATTGATTTGGCAGTGACATCCAGAGCGTAGAAAATGCCACATATACGTGATATATCTGCAGAGACAGACATAAGCAGACACCGGTAGAAACCTTACAGCTTTCACAGTAATCCTGGGTGACCGGTAGAAACCTTACAGCTTTCACAGTAATCCTGGGTGTCCTCAGACTGCTGTGGCTTGGAGCAGGATTTCATCTCTGGGTCAGAGACTGGAGTCAGGCCATGGCAGTGAGATCGCTGAATTCTAGCCACCAGACCACCGGAGACCAGGAACCAGTGGCAAGGCCCTGGCCTGTCACCTACGTAAAAATGAATTTCCACATAAGAGACTGAACGTAGTGAAATAAGTGTTTATTACGAGGAAAAGGGGTGTATGTGGATAGACTCATGGAGAGCTTAGAGAGGGTGTTGCGCCCTTGTGGTAGTTTGCGTCATGTATATGGGGCATTTTTTCTGGGTCTCCTTTGCCAACGATCTTGCTTTGCCTGGCTCTGAGTCTGCGCACCCCCCTGTCTGCGTGCGCATCTCTTAGCTAAGATGATGCTGTTGTTGTTCAGTTGCTCCGTCATGCCCAACTCTGCAACCCCGTGGGCGGCGCAGCACACCAGGCTTCCCTGTCCTTCACCACCTCCCAGAGCTTGTGCACACTCATGCCCATCGAGTCGGTGATGCCAGCCAACCGTCTCGTCCTCTGTCGTCCCCCTCTCCTCCTGTCTTCCGTCTTTCCCAGCATCAGGGTCTTCTCTAATGAGGGTCTTAGCCAAGATGGATTCTAGCAGAGAAGCCTATGGGCATGTTGACGTCACTCCCTTTTTGATCTCCAAGAAGCCTTTCTGGCCAAGTAGAGTCAGGAAGGTCTCCTTGACCTTGAGAATGAGAGATATGAGTCTCTTATCTGCGCAGGGCTTAGCTTTCCCTCCTCTTCATCTGGGAAAGTCTGTCCACAGGGGCCAGGCTCCTGCTCTTTAGCCGGGGACCCAGCCTTCTCCTGCCTCAATAGTAAGAGTTGTGTTTGGCCTTATCCCACTTTTTACTGTGTTTCTAGCAGATGGAAAGAGTTGCTGTTTGTTCAACACTAGGGCTAAAGCTTTTTACCAATATTTGTAGGGGAGAGTTTTGTAGGGGAGACTTCCACTGGTTACATATCTTTCCTTTGTCTTAATATGTAACCAGTGGAGGTTGCAGTTCAGTCTCTCTCAGATGGTTGTTACAGTGGACTGAGAAGTTACTTGTTAAAGTCGGGGCTGTGCTGGGGAAAAGAGCACTGGGGGGCTTATTAAAAGGGGATATATTAATTGATTCACATCGGGAGGAGAAATAAATTTCTCATATTTTATGACAGGAAGCAGCAGTACAAGTGAAGGCAAGAGAGCCCTCAGGCTGACAGCCAGCCTTATTTCCTTGGATGTTTGCATTTTAAAGAGTTGGCTCCTGAGTCCTGGGGAAGACAGTTCTGGGCGGTAGAAGATTTACATCTCAAAGAGGGAGAGGAAGAAAGCACCCTTTTAAAATAACTGCTCTAAGAGGGTTTTCAGGGCCATATTTGCCTATTGCCAGATTTTGGCTGGGACAAAGAGTAAATTTACCTGGTAACATTGAGCTCTGCAAGCAGGCATTTTAAGGGGTGTACTGGTGAACAGAATTATTTGTGTGGAGAGTCTCTAGTTTCTAATTGGCCCAGGTTGAGGCCTAAATGGGAAGAGGTTCAGAGGAGCCTAAATGAGGAGGCTGAGGCCTAGAATAATTACTATCTGTGTTTCTTTTTCTTAAGTTCATGTCAGTGTTCCCTCCAATGTCCTGACATTTTAAAGTATTAGCAAGTATCTTGAGATGAATAGAGGAGGCTTCAGAATTGGCAAAAAAGATGGTAGACTGTGCTAGTTCTAGAGCAGTAGATATGATTTTGTAAAGATTAATAAGGTGAAGACAGATATTTTTTAATTCTTTAAAGAATTGAATGGCAGCCTCAACAGTACCATAGATGGTTAGCTGGCATCACCAACTCAAGGAACATGAGTCTGAGTAAACTCTGGGAGCTGGTGATGGACAGGGAGGCCTGGCGTGCTGCAGTCCATGGGGTTGCAAAGAGTCAGACATGACTGAGCAACTGAACTGAATTGAACTCAATAGTACCAAGGGGCTGGCCTACGCATCCAACTAGATTATTTTGAACTTATTTCTTACTTATATCAGAGAGACTTCCAGTTAAGGCAGAAACCAAGATTCTTAAGGTTCTAGGGTGCCTGGGTTTAGAGTTCTATGGCTTTGAAATTTTTTTTTTTTATTTTTATAAATCACTCAACAAAGGCTTTATGATGTATTTCTTTCCTCTGGGTACCATTCCACTTCAGCCCAATTAACCTTAGGGGAAAGGCTTCTATAAAAATTCCTATTGGGCCCTGAACACCAGCTTCCAAGTGAGCCATTTGTACCAGGGAGGTGGTGGAGGGGAGTTTATGGTGGCTGCAGATTTAATTTTTGTTCTAAATCTGATTTCTGTCCTTTAATTTTGTTAATGGAGACTTTAAGTTATCTGTGATCTTTTTTATGTCCTTTTTTCATATTGGTAAAAGGATATTTGTTTAGGGTGAGAATTTTCTCAAAACTCTTACAAGTATAAATTCTTTTCCAAATCAAAGGACTTGTTGGCTTGTTGGTCATTGATATTTAGGATCTCCAAAGGTATATCTATTGTAAAATGTGACTCAAAACCAATTAGCCTTTTTATGACTTGTCCCTGGACACAGAGGCATCCCCCCAAAAGGGTACAGGAAATGAAGCACCATAGTTTAAAGTCACTCCCAACAATAGCCAAAGAGAAAGAAAGTAAAGTATCTCACTTGCTGTGGGGCTTCCCAGGTGGCACTAGTGGTAAAGAACGGCCTGCCAGCACAGGAGACTCAAGAGATGAGAGTGCAATCCCTGGGTCAGGAAGATCCCCTGAAGGAGGGCACAGCAACCTACTCCATTCCGGGAGAATCCCATGGACAGAGGCGCCTGGCGGGCTACAATCCATAAGCTCTCAGAGTTGGACACAACTGAAACAACTTAGCACACACGCACGCTCATCTGCCACAGTTGACGAGTGTTTGTGAAAACTTGTGTGTCTAGTTTCCCATAAAAGTGAGACGCCTCCAGTGACAGACCTTCCTATCGGTATCTGACATCAGGCAGGGTATACGAGAATAGGACTTGCCAGCATAAGTCAAGGCAACAAGGAAACAGAGGATGAGGTCCTGACGGACTGAGGCCTGAGACGGACACACTCAGAGCTGGCGATGGTGAGCAGGACACCAGCCACAAATGGGGTGCCCAGTCTGCTTACATTTTTGTCTGGCAGGCTACAGATTTTCATGCCCTCATCCGAATGTTTGGCTTCTTCTGAACACAGATCCAAAATTCTGCATCTCTGTGCAGACAGACAACCAAAGGGTGAATGCTCTTCTTACTAGATCCAAACCAGGCTCTCAGGACACAGAAAGCAGTGAAGAGACAGGACAAGAAGCTATCCCTGGCAGGGAGAGGATCTATCATAAGAGAACTCAAACCGTGAGTCACAATATACAAACAACTAGTTCATGTAAGTGTTTTTATTCCCTTCTAATCTCAACCTTAGAAAGAAAAGAAAATGAGAAACTCCTATGGCCTTTCCTCACCCAGACCCTGAGAGATGTGGGAGTCTGGCTGGCAAAGAAACTTAACTGTCAGCTTGGTCAGAGGTCCCAAGATCTTGCTACAGGCTCCAGAGTGAGCAGGGTGCCCCAGTCACCCTGTCCTTCTCACTGAAGCTGTTGAACTATTGAAGAAGGAAAGCTTCTCTTCTTCCAACTTATTTATGTCTAGTGGTTGAGGGCCTACAAATTAACCAACAACAGATTAACAGGAGAAAACACAAGGGTAATTTACACATGCAGGTGGAAGTAGTCAGTGATGAGAAACTCACTCAACAGTCAGGGATTAATAGGTTCATGTGGCAGATTTAACAAAGGGCTCATGGCGGTGGTAGTGGTGTAGGGAAGGCTCTGTGGGGCTTTTTGATGCTAAGGGAACGGGTACCCTGTCTCCACGGCAGCTGAATATACAGGAAGCTCCCTGGGAAGGAAGTTGGTGTGGTAGTTTAGTCATTAAGTCGTGTCTGACTCTTGCGACCCCATCGACTGTAGCCTGGCAGGTTCCTCTGGCTCTGTGGCATTCCCCAGGCAAGAAAACTGGAGTGGGTTGCCATTTTCCCTCTCAGGGGAATCGTCCCAACCCAGGGATCGAACCTGGGTCTCTTGCATTGCAGGCAAATTCTTTACTGCCTGAGCCACCAGGGAAGCTCCAGGAAAGGAGTTAAGCACAGCTGTATTTTTCTGGAGGCTCTGCCATAGTCAGACAAGGACCATTTAGGTAAGATTTCTTTCTGTTTCTGCTTTAGCTAAAACATTTGCCTTTAAAATTATCTTAATTTTTTAGACTCTAGGGTTCTGAGTGGATCCCCCACAAGACATAAGACTCTCATCATCACAAAAATTTTAAAGAAGGAAAATCTCCCAGGTCTTTCCTGTGAAAAGGATTGACATAGGCTATATTTCTATGATGCACATAAGAGCTTCTGGAAGATTCGGTGAAATTCCTGGTGACAGACACACTGCTGCCTAGTACAAAGGCACTGTGGATCTCTGCACACGGTGAGATCACCATGGGCCTCCTTCCAAAAACGCAAGTCCTGGCTTCTGTGCCCACAGTGAGGGCTGGTCTTTAACTTCATTAAGTCCCCAAGGTTCAACACCCATTACTTGCCTTCGGAAAACCATTGCACAATATTTCAAGACTCAAGTGATACCAGTTTTCAAACTATTTATGTATGGTTGCTTTTGCCTTTTACCCACCACAAGCAAGAAAGACAGGCTGGTTATATTTTCAGGTCACAAACTGATCTTATAATTAAAATCCTAATGTCCAAGGAAATGCTGTTATCTGGGAAAATATTTAGAAGAAAGGGAAAAATTCAATTCTAATTTTCAAGGCATCATTTCATAGTCTCTATTTCTTTGAATTAGTGGTATGATTTAGTGCTGTTTGGTTGCCAAAGAACAAGTTTCTTGTTCATTAAAGTCATTTTCACACTTCTAGAAATTCTAGTTATTAAAATAGATAAGGATATCTCCATAAAAAAAATTGCAGTCTCGGGTCCCTCAATTCAAATTTCTCATCCAGAATTCAAAGTGTAGAAATTAAAGATAAATGAACTACCAGGTGATCTTAGAAGATGAAAAACATCATAAAAAGGCAGGTATTTGTTTGCAGTACAGACTCTCAGGATGAAATTCTAAAGGATGGGCAACATGGATTTGGGGCTTACTCACCTGTAGGGCTACCAGAAATGAAGAGCAATGAAAATAAGAACATAGCTAGAATGGTTCAGAGTTTGAACCACTGAACCATTGAACCATCCTACATACTTTTATATAGAATGAATTTAGACATTGCTAATTAGTGGCTCAAATGCTAGTTCGCCCAAACACAATCAAAACAACCTTTTGATACTAGGTAATGCTTTGTTAGAAGAGGGGGATTATCTTGGGCAGGATGTTTAGCAGCAATCTCGACCCTGACCTAGATGCCAGTATCAACCCTGGTCATGACAATCAAAAATATCTCTAGACACTGCCCCATGTCCCCTGCGAGGCAAAATCAGCACCAGTTAAGAAGCCAACGCTTTACAGGTAATAGAGATCACCACCTTGACAGTCTTATCAGAGGCTCAGAGTTGGGAAAGAAGATTGAAAAGACTTTTGAGATTTTTGAAGCATAGCTTTTTCAACATGTGTCTTTCTTTCTTTTTTTTTTTTTAAGTGAAAGTTGCTCAGTCACATCCAACTCTTTGTGACTCCATGGACTGTATAGTCCTTGGAATTCTGCAGGCCAGAATACTGAAGTGGGTAGCCTTTCCCTTCTGCAGGGATTGAACCCAGGTTTCCAGCACTGCAGGGGGATTCTTTACCAGCTGAACCACAAGGGAAGCCCCAACATGTGTCTTTCATTTTGAGTACAGCGAAGAACTGGTTAACGCTGAGTGAGGACTATAATCTTTAGGATGAGTGGACATAGTAAAGTGAACATTTAGAGGTGCGAGTGTGCTAAGTCGCTTCAGTCACGTCCAGCTCTTTGCAACCCCATGGATTGCAGCTTACCAGGCTTCTCTGTCCATGGAATTTTCCAGGAAAGAATACTGGAGAGGGTTGCCATTTCCTCCTCCAGGGGATCTTCCTGACCCAGGGATCAAAGCCACGTCTCTTAAGTCTCCTTCATTGGCAGAGGGCTCTTTACCACTAGCATCACCTGGGAAACCTCATTTTGAAGTGAGGGTTTTGAAAATGCCCAAATTGATGTAAAATTATCCTTGTTTTCTATAGATGAATTGAGGGCTTCCCTGGTGACTCAGCTGGTAAAAACCTCGACTGCAATACGGGAGACCTGAATTCAATCCTTGGGTTGGGAAGAGCCCCTGGAGAAGGGAAAGGCTACCCACTCCAGTATTCTGACCTGGAGAATTTTACGGACTGTATAGTCCATGGGATCGCAAAGAGTCGGACACAACTGAGCGACTTTCATTTTCATAGATGAATTGAAGGGTCTTTGAGGAGGTCTTTGGAATGAATGATACAGTCATTTGTAACTGTCATCTTCCTGGGCTTTCTGGAACAGAAACGTTATGCTGGTGAAGACTGCAGAATAGAAAAGGCCTGTTACTGTAGCATGTGGGGATGGAAATGGATTTGGTTCTTGGTAGGTTTCTTCAGCTTCCCCCCTCGGGTTGCTACCTGCCTTTTTGTTTCCTATTACCACATTCACAAAAGTTAGTATATGAGATGCCAAAGATGCAGAAGTGAAGCAGACTCTGGGTTACTCTTAGGGTTCCATCCTGGTTTCACCACATTATTTGTGACCCAGGCAAGCAACACACTCTTGTCAAAACTCAGCGTCTCCATCAATAAATATACTGAAGTCGGTAATAGTATCTCCTCATCAGATTGCGGTGGAGCTTGAATGAAATAATACTTGTCTGGAGCACTGAACATAATATGGACTGAAAGGGTATGAACCAATTATGCAAAACTGTGAAAAAAAATATGTCCTAGCAACAGTGTAGCTATGCTCAGACCATCACAGTTTTTAGGACCCACTGCATTCTCTTTCTCATAAGGTCTAAGAAAAGACTGGGTTGAAAAAGAAATGGAAACGCTCTCTCTGCACCCTAGAAGTATCATGGAGCGCGAGAGAGGCTACCTGTTCTAAGTTCCTTCACTCCTGTTCTTAATGGAGCTTGATCTTCGATCACCACTAACACGTGACGGGTGACTTGGGCTATAGTTTGGTTAATGTCACTGTTGTGAAAGTCGGTGAACAGTAAGAGCACCATGGCACTAGCCTGGGGTAGGTAGGTTCTAAAGCTACTTTCCTGAAACTTATCCAATGTAATGTTCATCTATTTTCCATGGGATGTTTTAAAAACAATACCTTGCTTTAATAGTCAAGACCTTGAACCCATTACACGGTGGAATTATGCTTTTTGCTCTCTCCTAATTTTGATAACAGGTCATATTCTATAGGTGCTGATTTAGGCACTTATAATCTTCTCATTTAATCGTCACTCTATAAGGTAAATATTGTAATGAGAAATCTGATATGCATAGAGTCAAAGTAACTTGCTGCAGAGACCTGGCTGATACATGAGTAGTAGCTGGTCCTCTCCAAAGTTGATGGTTCTCTGCTACAGCATGGTACATGCTATTTTTATTACATGCCTGTTTCACAAAATAAGAGCAAACAGAAAAGCCCACGGATAAGACATCAGACACATCCTCACCACGGTTTTACAAACCTTGGTTCCATGTATAGTGTTTCACCAGGTGAATTATTTTCTGAAATATTGTCAAGGACTAGACAATCTTGCAAACTGGTAGATCTAATCTGATCACAGGGTGATTGAAATAACCAAACACTAGTCTCAGGGGACCACAGCCATTGATAGGATTAGGAGGGGGAAAAAAACCTCTACACACCATCCAGTCCGGCATACATCTGGCAAAGAAGTATTTCAACAGCAAAGATGATCAACAAAATGGCAGCAGGCTAAGGGAATTTCTTGGGATAGCACTGTGACTGGGGAATAAAATGCCTTCAAGAAAAAATGTCAAAGATTTTCTGGGATAGTGTCCTTTTTTATGGTGATGTGATATTATTGTTTTCAGAAAGGGTGATTTAGTAACTAGAGAACTGAATGCAACTTGAGTTTTAGATTCTGTAAGTTTTTTTAAACATGGATCAGAATTCTTCATTCTCTAACACAATGTTGCAAATCAACTATACTTTAATTTTAAAAATTAAATTACAAAAAAGAATTATTTATTTTTATGTCAGCTCTGCTTAGCGCTAGCTGTGCATTTCTGAGCAAGTCAACTGATTTCTCCGGGCCTCAATTTTCTCCTCTATAAGAAAGGAGTCCATAAGCTCCCTTCCTGCTTCAGTCAAAAAGATGTTATTAACTGACTACTGCCCTCTACAGGCAACTAGCTCCTCAGTTTGAGAATTCGTAAAGGGGATGTTGGCAAAATTCTCTGGGTACATTTCAAGTTGTGACAGCGTTCCACAGAATATTTTGTTATTCAATGAACCATGGGTGTGAAGCAATTAAAATGTTAGATTTTGTCTAGACTTCATTTAACAGATAAGGAATGATAAGGAACGTGAGGACTCCCATGGCTGTGAACTTTTCCAATTCCTCTGGAGTAAGGCTGGGCTTGAATACAAGTGTCTTCATAATCAGTTCAATAACATCCAACAAATGACCTTTCCAGTCTCTTGCAGTTGTCTTCAAAATATGCTTCCCTTCCTTTGTTGGACAGCACTGGGACTCAGCATTTTCTAAATTTTCTATGAACTTAGTACCCTTAGGAGTTGATGAACTGTGGATTTTTCCATTAGAGCAGGAGATGGTTGTTTCAGCATTGCCTGGTAATTATGTGCGCACCACATGGTCAGGTTGCTTTCCTGCAGCATATCCCTGCTCCTGATGGGGAGGCCATTTACCTATATTGCCAGTAGAAAATGTACGCATGCTCAATATCTGATTGATTCCCTTTCAGTTCAAGGACTGCTAAAAATTTTAATTTTTCACGCAGAGACCTACTAGAAAGTTGGGACACTATGCATTTCCAAGGTGAAGGACACAGAAAAAAAAATGTCCTGGACAGCTTTCAGTAAAAATCTAAGCCTCCTTGAAACATCTTAAAAATTCATTCATGTTTTACTTTTTATTATTGCAAAAGTTACATTGTGCCTTGCAGAAAGTTATAAAATCAGATTTTAAAAAATAGGAAAATGCTCCATGTTCCTACCACTGTTAATATACCTGTATGTAGATTCTGAAAGCGTTTCCCATGCATATATAAATATACATATATATTTTTTTACCAAATGAAATCACATGTTGTTCATAACCTGCTTTCTTTAGTTAATGATCTCCATCTTTCTTTGTCAATAAATTGTTTTCTTACCTAAACCCTAGTTTGTATTCAAATTTCCCCTTCTTGTCCCCAAAATGTTCTTTACAGTGTTTTTATCCAAACCAGACTCAAACCTAGAACTCTGCATTGCACCTATTTATTCTGTCCTTTAAACATCTTTAATTTAGTATCTTTATTATTATTTGTTTTTCATCAAACTCCTAGTTGAAGAGAACAGGGAAGGTTGAAGTTTTGTATGTTTTCCTTTTGTCTTTCATATTTTATTCTATACATAAACCAGATTTTCAGGAAAGTGCCCAACTTTCTGCTTTATCTTCACCTGAAGCAATACTGCCTTAATGGTATAACAGATGGTCAACTGCTTAAAAATAAAGTCTAAGATGAAATCTGTAAACCTGATCAAACATCTCTGTTTTTCTGAGTTTCTCTTTCCCACTCTAGCACCTAGAACAAAGGAAAATGAATCAAAATCATGCCCCCATGTTTTTTTTTNGCTCCTAGTTGAAGAGAACAGGGAAGGTTGAAGTTTTGTATGTTTTCCTTTTGTCTTTCATATTTTATTCTATACATAAACCAGATTTTCAGGAAAGTGCCCAACTTTCTGCTTTATCTTCACCTGAAGCAATACTGCCTTAATGGTATAACAGATGGTCAACTGCTTAAAAATAAAGTCTAAGATGAAATCTGTAAACCTGATCAAACATCTCTGTTTTTCTGAGTTTCTCTTTCCCACTCTAGCACCTAGAACAAAGGAAAATGAATCAAAATCATGCCCCCATGTTTTTTTTTTAATACTACTAATTTTTTTTTAAAAACAAGTATTTTTCTAAAGGAAACACACACACATACACACAAAATCAGAAAAACTTTCTTTGAGCACCTATTATGTGCAGGCAGAGAGGAGTAAAGCACCATCCCCTGCCCTCTGGGGCTCAAAGCCTAAGACAGATGCAGCAATGATTAGGACACCCTACATAAGAATGTGACAAAAAGAAAGAAGGAATACGCTCTTTGGGGCACAGCTAAGAGAAGGGACTTAGGGCAAGTTTGCGCTGTTTGACTTGGGATCGGACTGAGGGACGGGGTGTATGAGGCAGCGGGAATATCGCCAGAACTCTCTTTTCTCTTTTGTAGAGTCTCCATATAGAAAAGCATTGAGGGCCTCAGGGTCAGTACAAAGAATCAAAAGTGTGAAATGATCTGGAACAGGGAAAGTCTAGACAAGAGGGGTCAGTGGAGAGGTTGTCCACCTGAGTGCGACTGAGGCTGAAGGACACTCGAAGGGAAAGGAAGGAGAAACAGACGTGAGGAAATTTCCTAGGCAAAATTAGCAAGCCTGGAAGGTGATGTGAGGTTGGCAGTAAGGAAGAGAGAGGGCTAGAGGGTGATGCTGACGTTTCAAGCTAGACCTGGAGAAGGGTGAAACGTGGAGCTCCCTGAAATCCCAAGGAAACACAGTTTAAATAGGAAAGGACTAGTGAAGTCCCAGTGGTAAAGATGTGCTTCCAATGCAGGGGGCACAGGCTCCATCCCTGATAGGGGAACTAAGATCCCAGGAGGCTGGGATGAATCGGGAGATTGGATTTGACATAAATGCACAACCATGAACAAAATAGCTAGCTAGAAGGAAAGTAGTTGCTGATGGACAGGGAAGGCTGGCATACCGCAGGCCATGGGGTCGCAAAGAGTCACGACTGAGCGACGGAACTGAACTGAGAGGGAAACTGCTGCATAGCACGGGGAGCTCAGCTTGGTGCTCTGGTGGCCCAGAAGGGCAGGATGGTTTCAAGGGAGGTCCAAAGGGAGGGAACACATGAATACATGTAGCTGATTCGCTTCACTGTACAGCAGAAGCCAACACAGCGTTGCAAAGCAATTATACTCCAGTTAGAGAGGGAAAGGAAAGGACGAAGGTGCCAGCACCCAGACCCTATGGAAGTGTCCAGCAAGGAGTGTGAGCCGAAGGCTGAGGAACTGAGGCAAGGGGGCTGGGGCTGGAGAGGTGACTTTTTCTAAAGGAGGACGGCTCTTCTGATGTCAGAGTGGCATTTCAACCATCCTACCATCCTGGTTGCTCCAGCCTGTCTGTCTTCCCTGGAACCCCAGCTCTTTCCCTTAGTGCCTGTGTGAGCTCGGGCTTGTCACTTAACCTCTCTGAGCCTCAATTTCTTTCTTTTTTAAAATTAATTAATTTATTTTAATTGGAGGCTCCACAATATTGTGGTGGCCTCTGCCATACACTGACATGAATCAGCCACGGGCATACACGTGTCCCCCNGACAATCTTGCAAACTGGTAGATCTAATCTGATCACAGGGTGATTGAAATAACCAAACACTAGTCTCAGGGGACCACAGCCATTGATAGGATTAGGAGGGGGAAAAAAACCTCTACACACCATCCAGTCCGGCATACATCTGGCAAAGAAGTATTTCAACAGCAAAGATGATCAACAAAATGGCAGCAGGCTAAGGGAATTTCTTGGGATAGCACTGTGACTGGGGAATAAAATGCCTTCAAGAAAAAATGTCAAAGATTTTCTGGGATAGTGTCCTTTTTTATGGTGATGTGATATTATTGTTTTCAGAAAGGGTGATTTAGTAACTAGAGAACTGAATGCAACTTGAGTTTTAGATTCTGTAAGTTTTTTTAAACATGGATCAGAATTCTTCATTCTCTAACACAATGTTGCAAATCAACTATACTTTAATTTTAAAAATTAAATTACAAAAAAGAATTATTTATTTTTATGTCAGCTCTGCTTAGCGCTAGCTGTGCATTTCTGAGCAAGTCAACTGATTTCTCCGGGCCTCAATTTTCTCCTCTATAAGAAAGGAGTCCATAAGCTCCCTTCCTGCTTCAGTCAAAAAGATGTTATTAACTGACTACTGCCCTCTACAGGCAACTAGCTCCTCAGTTTGAGAATTCGTAAAGGGGATGTTGGCAAAATTCTCTGGGTACATTTCAAGTTGTGACAGCGTTCCACAGAATATTTTGTTATTCAATGAACCATGGGTGTGAAGCAATTAAAATGTTAGATTTTGTCTAGACTTCATTTAACAGATAAGGAATGATAAGGAACGTGAGGACTCCCATGGCTGTGAACTTTTCCAATTCCTCTGGAGTAAGGCTGGGCTTGAATACAAGTGTCTTCATAATCAGTTCAATAACATCCAACAAATGACCTTTCCAGTCTCTTGCAGTTGTCTTCAAAATATGCTTCCCTTCCTTTGTTGGACAGCACTGGGACTCAGCATTTTCTAAATTTTCTATGAACTTAGTACCCTTAGGAGTTGATGAACTGTGGATTTTTCCATTAGAGCAGGAGATGGTTGTTTCAGCATTGCCTGGTAATTATGTGCGCACCACATGGTCAGGTTGCTTTCCTGCAGCATATCCCTGCTCCTGATGGGGAGGCCATTTACCTATATTGCCAGTAGAAAATGTACGCATGCTCAATATCTGATTGATTCCCTTTCAGTTCAAGGACTGCTAAAAATTTTAATTTTTCACGCAGAGACCTACTAGAAAGTTGGGACACTATGCATTTCCAAGGTGAAGGACACAGAAAAAAAAATGTCCTGGACAGCTTTCAGTAAAAATCTAAGCCTCCTTGAAACATCTTAAAAATTCATTCATGTTTTACTTTTTATTATTGCAAAAGTTACATTGTGCCTTGCAGAAAGTTATAAAATCAGATTTTAAAAAATAGGAAAATGCTCCATGTTCCTACCACTGTTAATATACCTGTATGTAGATTCTGAAAGCGTTTCCCATGCATATATAAATATACATATATATTTTTTTACCAAATGAAATCACATGTTGTTCATAACCTGCTTTCTTTAGTTAATGATCTCCATCTTTCTTTGTCAATAAATTGTTTTCTTACCTAAACCCTAGTTTGTATTCAAATTTCCCCTTCTTGTCCCCAAAATGTTCTTTACAGTGTTTTTATCCAAACCAGACTCAAACCTAGAACTCTGCATTGCACCTATTTATTCTGTCCTTTAAACATCTTTAATTTAGTATCTTTATTATTATTTGTTTTTCATCAAACTCCTAGTTGAAGAGAACAGGGAAGGTTGAAGTTTTGTATGTTTTCCTTTTGTCTTTCATATTTTATTCTATACATAAACCAGATTTTCAGGAAAGTGCCCAACTTTCTGCTTTATCTTCACCTGAAGCAATACTGCCTTAATGGTATAACAGATGGTCAACTGCTTAAAAATAAAGTCTAAGATGAAATCTGTAAACCTGATCAAACATCTCTGTTTTTCTGAGTTTCTCTTTCCCACTCTAGCACCTAGAACAAAGGAAAATGAATCAAAATCATGCCCCCATGTTTTTTTTTAATACTACTAATTTTATTTTTTAAAAACAAGTATTTTTCTAAAGGAAACACACACACATACACACAAAATCAGAAAAACTTTCTTTGAGCACCTATTATGTGCAGGCAGAGAGGAGTAAAGCACCATCCCCTGCCCTCTGGGGCTCAAAGCCTAAGACAGATGCAGCAATGATTAGGACACCCTACATAAGAATGTGACAAAAAGAAAGAAGGAATACGCTCTTTGGGGCACAGCTAAGAGAAGGGACTTAGGGCAAGTTTGCGCTGTTTGACTTGGGATCGGACTGAGGGACGGGGTGTATGAGGCAGCGGGAATATCGCCAGAACTCTCTTTTCTCTTTTGTAGAGTCTCCATATAGAAAAGCATTGAGGGCCTCAGGGTCAGTACAAAGAATCAAAAGTGTGAAATGATCTGGAACAGGGAAAGTCTAGACAAGAGGGGTCAGTGGAGAGGTTGTCCACCTGAGTGCGACTGAGGCTGAAGAACACTCGAAGGGAAAGGAAGGAGAAACAGACGTGAGGAAATTTCCTAGGCAAAATTAGCAAGCCTGGAAGGTGATGTGAGGTTGGCAGTAAGGAAGAGAGAGGGCTAGAGGGTGATGCTGACGTTTCAAGCTAGACCTGGAGAAGGGTGAAACGTGGAGCTCCCTGAAATCCCAAGGAAACACAGTTTAAATAGGAAAGGACTAGTGAAGTCCCAGTGGTAAAGATGTGCTTCCAATGCAGGGGGCACAGGCTCCATCCCTGATAGGGGAACTAAGATCCCAGGAGGCTGGGATGAATCGGGAGATTGGATTTGACATAAATGCACAACCATGAACAAAATAGCTAGCTAGAAGGAAAGTAGTTGCTGATGGACAGGGAAGGCTGGCATACCGCAGGCCATGGGGTCGCAAAGAGTCACGACTGAGCGACGGAACTGAACTGAGAGGGAAACTGCTGCATAGCACGGGGAGCTCAGCTTGGTGCTCTGGTGGCCCAGAAGGGCAGGATGGTTTCAAGGGAGGTCCAAAGGGAGGGAACACATGAATACATGTAGCTGATTCGCTTCACTGTACAGCAGAAGCCAACACAGCGTTGCAAAGCAATTATACTCCAGTTAGAGAGGGAAAGGAAAGGACGAAGGTGCCAGCACCCAGACCCTATGGAAGTGTCCAGCAAGGAGTGTGAGCCGAAGGCTGAGGAACTGAGGCAAGGGGGCTGGGGCTGGAGAGGTGACTTTTTCTAAAGGAGGACGGCTCTTCTGATGTCAGAGTGGCATTTCAACCATCCTACCATCCTGGTTGCTCCAGCCTGTCTGTCTTCCCTGGAACCCCAGCTCTTTCCCTTAGTGCCTGTGTGAGCTCGGGCTTGTCACTTAACCTCTCTGAGCCTCAATTTCTTTCTTTTTTAAAATTAATTAATTTATTTTAATTGGAGGCTCCACAATATTGTGGTGGCCTCTGCCATACACTGACATGAATCAGCCACGGGCATACACGTGTCCCCCGATCCGGAACCCTCCTCCCACATCCTTCCCCACGTCAGGCCCTTTGAAAATCTATCAGTTCAGTTCAGTTCAGTTCAGTCACTCAGTCAGGTCCAACTCTTTGCGACCCCATGAATCGCAGCATGCCAGGCCTCCCTGTGTGGTAAACAAAATCGTCATGACCCCGTTCCTCATGGAGTATATAGTCTAGTGGGAGAGTTAGATTTGAGGTTGATCATTAACATTAAATGATGACAAATACACATGCTGAGAAGGAAAAATATAGAGTACAAGGTGTGAGAGATGGCTCAGGAGAAAAGGGGGCCTGGTTCAGTATGTTAGGGAAGCTTTCTTCTGAGGAATGACATTTAAATCATAGGGAAGGGGAGATCAGGGGAAGCCTGTTCCAAGCACTGGGAAGGGCATTTGCAGAGGAGCTGAGATTTAGGAGTAGTGCCTAGCACTGCTGGGATGAAGAGAGGAAGATGGAAGATGGAATGAGATGAAGCTGGAAAGGTAGACAGGAACACACCCATTCATCCACTCACAGGGCATGTGAGTCATTTGGGGACATAACTATACAGGCAAGAGGGATCAATGGAGAGCTCAAAGTAGAAGAGATACAGAGTCAGATTTTAGCTTTTATTAAGATCTTGTGGACCACTGTGTAGAAAACATATTGAAGATACCAGAAGGGATACAAGGAGCCAGTTAGAATGCCACTGTGATTGTCCAGAAATGATGGTTTGGCTTAGGGTGATGGTTGGACTAAAGTGAAGTAGGCTGATTTTAGAGATATTCATATTTAGCTAATTAGGCAGTGCAATAAAAAAGACAGAAGGACTAATTGGACGGGGAGGGTATGTGTGTGAGAGAAGGGGAGGCACTAAAAATAACAGAACTGTTTCTATGTAAGTGACTGCAGCCCAGTTCAAAGTGGCTTAAGCCTGGCAGGAAATTGATGGGTTCAAGTTCAGGAAAAGCTCGGAGTAGCTCAGATGCTTCAGGCATGGCTGGATCCAGGAGTTCAGATGCTGTCTCTCAGAGCAGGTCTCTTTCTGCTGCTTTGGCATCCCCTTCTTTCTGGAAAGCCCTTTCTACATGCTGGCAAAATAGCAGCTGGTAGTTGCAGGTTCACATCCTCACAGAGCGGAAACCCCAACAGAAGAGAGCTCATCATTTTCAGGAAATACCCTGGAACTGAGCTTTGTTGACTAGTCTTGGGTACCCCTGGAGCTGAAGGGCAGAGTTTGTCCCACTGAAGCAAATAGACCCAGAGTAGGAAAGGAAATTTAAGGAGCTCTTAGTACACTGGTGAATGAAAGCTAAGCAGGCAAGAGTACCAGTACTTACTACAGTTAACAATATTTACAGGCACAACTAAGTGAATGGTAGGCTCATTTGCTGGAGGAAGGGCACAATGTCATGAAGAATGATCACAAGCTCACATTTGTACCATGTTCTTTTGGGGGGCCTATTAAACTCATATACGCAGATGTCATGTAGGCAGATGGATACATGGGTCTGAAGATCAGCAGAAAGTTCTTGGCAGCAGGTCAAGGTTTGGGAGTTATTAGTGTACAGGGTATGGGTGAGATCATCTGAGGAGTATGTCAAGTGAGAAGAAACTTAATGCTGAGTAGAAGAGGAGGCAGCTACAGAGCAGGGTGGAAAAGAAGGGATGGGCAGCCAGTTAAAAGAAAACCTAGTGGGAATGGTTCCATAAAGTTCGGAATGTTCCCTGAAGGTAAGTGTGGAGTGTCTAACTGTGTGTCATGCTTCCGAGAGAGAAGATCAGAGGAGGAATTGTCCACTGAATGTAGCAATCTAGAGACTGTTGGTGAGTTGCGTTAGTGGAACAGGTTTAGATAGAATTATGGGGAAGGAAGCAGGTTTGGTAAGCACGTAAGGAGTGAATAAGAGTTTAAAATTTGATAAAGGTGAGAAGTTTTCCAGGAATGGGTGGGAAAGTGACAAAATAATGGCTAGAGTAAGAGGTGGAGGTCTAAAGAAGGATTTTTGTTTTGTCTTATTTTTTGATAGAGACATGAACTTATTGAGGAAGACTGTTAGGCAAACACAAGATAAATGATAGAGGAACGTGGGATCCAGACCCCTGTGGATGAAGAAAGAGACTTTATAATAGAGAAAGACCACCTCCTCCACTGTAACTCAAATGGGGAAAAAATAAATAAACACTGATGCAGGAACATGGGTGGATTCCATGGCCAGAAGTCAAAGTCATTTCATATGAAGTTTTCTACTGTCTCTGGAATGGGAAATCATCCCTTTTAAGTGAGGAAGGGATGTGAGGTGTGAAGAGAGTAGAAAGACTTGAAACAGGGTTTAGGAAAACTGGAGCTAGAGCAGGATCTCAGAGCAGAACCTGAACTTGCCTTCACCTGGCCAGTTGGTGATTCCTTCCAGCAGTTCTCAGCAGGTCAAGTGCTGGACCTGAGGAGATGTACAGGTGGCCAATGGATGTGATGAAGGATCTCTCAGTTAAAAGGAGTTGATAGTAGAGTAAAATCCCATCATAGCATTTTGCACAGTGTAAAATGAAGAGCCTTGTTATGCCCAGGTTAGTGAAATGAGACTGGGGCCACAGGGAGCATGTCTATGGAATTCACATTATCAAAGGATCAGTTCTCATTCTCATGAGGCTTCACTGAGTGTACAAGAGAATGAATGGAGGGATGAGCCGTGAAGCCTGTGTTGGGTGGGAAGGGGGTGGGGAGAGGAAGTCACTGAAAACAGGCGCTGACCAGAGGACTGACCGCCAGCAACACAGGCTCAGCCTGAGGAGGGAGAGGCAGCCTTGCGCCGCAAAAGCGCATGGAGGTGGGTGCGGGAGGGCCTGGGCTCTACCACAGACTAGTCACGTGGACTTGCCCCTGCCTCAGATCCCCAATTTAAAAACGGGGGACAATGGCACCTCTCCTGCTCTCCCGGAGCTATTGTCGGCAACCAGCTGAAGTGCTATTAACGTGTGAGCTATATTAGAAAACAGCCCCAAAGGTCTGTTTTTTCCATTGTGCACAGAGGGGTGTGTGGAAACAGAGGTGGTTAGCCAAGAACTCACCAGTGACTAGCGGTGGCCTCACATGTGTGCTCTGCTTAGGTTAGGAGAGGAAAAACAGACTCTGCCTGCTCTGTCTTGAACTGTTGCTATTTACTAACAAGCTGTTCTTGAGCAGTGCTGTGGTTCTATTTTCATTTTTTAATTGTTTGTTTTTATTCCATAACCCTGTAGCCTTCCTGGATCATCCACACACATTAGAACATTAGATCAGGGCACAGTGCCTGAGGACTGATGCTTCAGAGTGATACCGTAGAGGAGGTTACCCAGTCTCTCCCCAACGAGAGGCACAATATTTTTAATACTTTAGTCCCATTTTTCTCTCTTCATTTTCTTTTTCCCATTAATCTCCTGCTCTGGGAAAAAAACAAACAAACAAATCCTTTTTTTTCCTGCAGTTGTCTCTATGGTATCACTACTCATCCAGATGATCAAGCCAAAAATGTGGGAGTCACTTTTGATTGCTGCCTTTCTCTGATATTCAGTCTACTGACAGGTTTGAGTGACTCTAATTCCAAGAAACATCCACTTTTCTCTGCTGCTATTGCCGCAGACCAGCAACCATCGTTTCTCCCAGGGACAACTGCGATGACCTCTCAGCTAGTCTCCCTACTTCATGTTTGCCTAGTCTCTTCTCCCCACAACCCATCTGCTAGAGCCACATTTTTCAAAGCACAAGTCGGATACCACTTAGAATTGAAGTCTGTCCTCCTCCCCTACTTCGCTCAGCCTACCCTAGACCTCTTTTGAGTCCTTGAACTTGTTGAGCTTGTTTGAGCCTCCATTCCTTTGCCACAGCTGTTCTCTTGCCTTGGAATGCTGTTCTCCCTGATCCTCACGTGGCTGGTTCTTTCTTGTTATTCAGATCTCAGGTTGCCACCGCTCCAGAGAGTCCTTCCCTGTTCAACCAGCCAAAAGTAGGATAAATCATTTCATCTGTCTCACGGAACCATATCCATCATTTTCCTTCTCCTCTCTTGTCTATTCCTCTTTTCCCTTTTCATTCTTAAAAAGATATTTTCCATCTATTTCTTAATTTAGCCTATGGTTTATTTAAAAAAATCACTGGTTAAATTAGTGGAGAACATTCCCTTGAGGGTCAGATAGATTCCTCCTTCCCTTTTTTTCTCTCTCCATCCTTCCTTCCCTTCTTGCCTTCCCTTACATCATTAACTCTCCCTTCCTCCCTTCCTCCCTTCCTTTACATCATTAACTCATAGGCTCCCAAGATATATCAGAGTCATGTTTCTAACATAAAAGCAGCTATGGTACAAAGACTCGGGCTAAATACTATTTTCCTCCTATTTATTTGTTTCTGAGCATCAGTTTTCTTATATTTGAAGTAGAAATAAAAAGTATTATTTCACAGGTTGTAGTTGAGTGAGATGATGAGTGTTTTAGTTATATACTGCCTCAATAATGCTGTGTAACAAATTACCTCAAATCTTATTGGCTTAAAACAGCCATTAAAAAAAAATCATTTCTCTGTGAATCATAGAGAAGTTTTGCTGATCTGGACAGGGCTCACACACATATCTGCAACCAGCTGTCCACTTATATGGGGCTGGCTGGCCTGGGATGCGTTTCAGCTGGGGTAGCTCATCTCTGTTCCATAGGGTCTCCTATCTGCCAGCCAGTTAGTCTAGACTTGTACTTCTGGTGGTAGCAGGGTTCCAAGAGAGAAATCGGAAATCACATGTCAAGTTTCTGCTTGCATCAAGTTTGCTAATGTTCCATTGTCCAAACAAGTTATATGGAAAAGCTCAATGTCAAAGGGCATGCCTATAGGGAGGTATGAAAATCCCGTGGCTAATAATGCAATTTATTCATCACAATGAGATCAAATCATGATAATGCAGAGCCTCCTCCTCTGGAAAGACTTCCCTGATTTCTCTCAGCAGGCTTGCACACTCTTTCTGGTTTGCTTCTGGTGTAGAAATTACTCATGAGTATGTATTGAATCTCTAACATTCTCTAGAGTCTAGGCGCTGGGCTGCTGGAAAGCTAGCAGGGAGTGTAGTGAAGTCCACTGCACTATTGTGCTGAAGGACAGAGAGTGAGTAAATAAACACATGAAAATACACACAATTCCACATACTGTTATGTGCTTTAAAAGTATTGTTTTGTAGCTCTTTATGAGCATGTCTGTCTCTCCCACTATGCAGGGATCTCACTGAGGGCAGGGACCACCAAGTCTTTTAATCTTTGCATCCCCAGTCCCTAGCGTGCTGTCTGATCCAAGAGGCACTCAAGAAATAATGCTCAATAAACAATGAAACTGCAAATGAGCAAGAGAGCCCTGCAGAAGGAACTGCCCACAGAAGGCATGATGATGAGAAGGGTGGAGCCAAGAACCCTGCCATGGCAGAGCTATTCATTCTCAGGCTCTTTTTTGGGTTTGTTTGACTCATGTATTCCCATGAGAAGATACAAGGACTGACTGTTCTCCCTGAGACTCTTCCCTCTAGTTAAGTCTCCATAGGGACCCTCCTGACACAGATGTTTATCACTCAGCAGTGATTCTGACATACAGCTCAGGCAGCATTTGCCTCGTTTTCCTTCTCCTCTAATGCAAAGAAGCTTTTGCTCCCTACTTCTCATCTTGTATGTGTCATCACAGATGGTTGTGGTGTGAAAGTCAGATAGGACAAGGGACACGGGGACTTGGGTGCTTGCATTTTCCTTTTGAGATTGTGAAGGCAAAAGTCAATCACTTTGAGTAGTAAGATTCCACATTATTCTACCTCTCCTTGTGAATGAAAAAGAGATGATTAATTATGAGAGTTCCTCTTCAACTGGCTTGGTTCTATGTGCCCTCTATTTATATGTTATTCTGAAACTCTTTTCAAAGGTTGGAGACATAGGTTGGCTTAAAAAGGACTGATGTGGCTACATGACAGGTTTTAAACTGCTCAGCCATTGAAATCCCTCCTTCCTTTCGGGGTGTCCTCAAAGCATGCATCTTGACAGAAGTCCCCCATTCTAGAAACTGAGGAGGCCAGTCTAACTTTCTTTCTGTTCACTGGCAGGGGTGGTGTGTACATGAGACCAAGTTCAGCCAGGTGCTACCACCTGGGCAGTGGAGTATTGCTCCCTCAGTGATCAAGGCAGGAGGGTAGTAGCACAAGCATGAAACTGAGTTCTATAACTAGTATTCAGTAGGGTTATCTGTTTTGGGTTGAACTGTGTCCGAGTTGTGTCCCCCCAAATTCTTATGTTGTTGTTAAGCTGCTCAGTCATGTCCAACTCTTTGCGACCCCATGGACTGCAACATGCCAGGTTTCCCTGTCCTTTACCATCTCCCAGAGTTTTCTCAAACTCATGTCCATTGGGTCAATGATGCCATCCAACCAAATTCTTATGATGAATACCTAATCTCCAGTATCTCAGAATGTGAGCTTGTTTGGAGATAGGGTCTTTGCAGAGGTCATCAGTTAGGGTGGGTATTAATCCAAAATGACTGACGTTCTTACAAAAAGTGGCCATTTGGACACAGAGACATGAGTGGAAGGAAGACAATGTGAAGAGAAATACAGGGAGAATGCCGTGTGAGCACGAAGACAGCCATCTATAGCCAAAGAGCGGCCTGGAACAGACCCTTCCCCTACGGCCCTCAGAAGGAACCAGCCCTGACGACACCTGGATCTTGGCCTTCTGATCTCTAGAGCAACAAAACAGTAAATTTCCGTTGTTTAAGCCACACAGCCTGTGGCTCTTAGTTATGGTAGCTTCAGGAAACCAATAAACCGACCTCACCAGAAAGTTCCTGTAACGTGGCTTTGGCTGTGGTCCTCGCCGCTTTAGATTCTTTGTTCTCTGTCTCCCAGGCCTTTCTGAAGCGATTAAATATGTTTTCAAGAAACTGTTTTAAATTAACACTCAGCCAAAGTTTGTTGTTTCCCACTATTAATAAGAAACCCAAGTAGTACAAATACAAAGTACTATAGAGTATCCCCTCTATAAGGGATTCTGAGTTCATTTCTCTTCCTCTCTCAGGGAAATAGTTCCTGCTTCTGAGCTTCCTGGTCCAGCCAAGCCTTTGTAGGATTGACATATCTACCCTTCTGTTGTGGTCATTTAAACAGATCTATCCCTACTCCTGGAGGAATACGGGGATTCCCAAGTGGTACAGTGGTAAAGAGCCCACCTGCCAATTCAGGAGACATAAGAGATGTGGGTTTGATCCCTGGTTGGGAAGATCTCCTGGTGAAGGGATACCCACTCCAGTATTCCTGCCTGGAGAATCCCATGGACAGAGGAGCCTGGCGGGCTACAGTCCACAGGGTCACAGACACTTGGACACAGCTGAAGTCACTCAGCATGCATGCATCCCTACTCTTCCCTTCTTCCTGATAATACAAGTGCGCCTTTCTTATATGACTCATCTTAAGATTGGCTGATTTACTGACCCTCTTTATTTAAAACAGCCAGGATCAGAATACTATTCAAGTCATACTACAGGGGGATGTGTTCTTGGAAGCATGGCACATTCTGTAATATCAATAGGCTAACCCTGCTGCAACGCCTCAAAGGTACACCCCAATTTTATTCCTGCTCTAGAGTGTGTTATGAGTAAGTACTCTGTTGCGTTTACTTTGGGTTTAGTCACATTAACACCATAACTTGAACTCTTGGGTTGCTAATACATTTTGATACAACATCCAGATTAAATCTACAGTAATAGTGCTACATTCCTTATAAATATATGACACAGAGGCTATGTAACCAGTGATTGGGTGAAACTGTCTTATCAAAGGTTTGCACAAGGTCAAAATGCTGGTGAGCTGAACAACTGTTTTCTTGGTTCCTCTTATATTTCACAGTTCAAAAGACAAAGGAGGAAAAAAAGTCCCTATAATAGAAGTATATTATTCAGCCAAGGCACTCTTATTTCAAGTTCAAAGCAGAGAAGAGGGAAAGAGGAAAAAGCCAACAGGGTGTATTGCCAGCTTTTGCCCCTATTTCCATTTCTCAAAAAAGCAGCAGAGGATTCACTTCTGTTAGGGAAGAACCATATGCTAGATATAATGCTGACTACTTCACAAATATCATCTAATTTAGTTCTTGCAACAGCCCTCCACGTTCACTGCACTCATTGTCATTGTCATTTTCTAGATTAGCAAATACGTTTTTGGGCTTTCCAGGTGGCTCAGTGGTAAAAACTCTGCCTGACAATGCAGGACCCTCAGAAGATGCGGGTTGGATTCCGGGGTTGGGTAGATCCCCTGGAGGAGGAAATGGCAAACCATTCCAGTATTCTTGCCAGGATAATCCCATGCATAGTGGAGCTTGGCAGGCTACAGGGGTAGCAAAGAGCCGGACATGACTGAGTAACTGAGCACACAGGCACAGAAGTATGTTCTCACATTGACAACTGGCCAAATCAGTATCACATATTACTCGAAAGGATGTCCTTCTTCATTTCTTTCTTTCTAAGGATGTTCTTTCTACCCCACAGGGAAAGGAGAACATGTTTTCACATCCCCTAAGAAAAGGAAAACTCCAGGAGTTGGTGATGGACAGGGAGGCCTGGTGTGATGCCTTTCATGGGGTCGCAAAGAGTTGGACACGACTGAGCGACTGAACTGAACTGAAGAAAGCCCAGAAGTCATAGTGGCCCCTTTGCTCCAACAGAGTAGCTGGGAATAAATAGGACAGAAAAGTCCAGTTGTTCCTCTGAGAAGTCAGTAATGCTGATACACCATCGCCTCTCATTATTCTCTTCTTTCAAGCTCATTCCTCACAACACGGATAGACCCATCTCTCAGGGGTGCTGCCTGTTCAACATCTAGGAGTTGATTTGTTGTATCCATTTTTAGTGTCCAGAAATTTTGTTTCTTTCTTTTCTACTCTTTTTTCTAACTCTTTGGTAGTGTATAGTGGAGAATTTGGTGTATATTCTATCATTATTGATGGCTATGACCCCTTGCTCTCCCTGGAGAAAAAAGACAGTATGGATGACACATAAGGTAAAGTTATTTTCTTCCTTTCACCTTTATTCCCTCCTGCTAACAATGATCTAACGGAGTGATCTTGGACAAGTCAGTTAACCTCTTGAAATTTTGGTGATTCCATTATAGAGTAGAGATGAAGGTGCCTTGTGTGTTTGAAGAAATGGACATCTCTTGAGCCTCTGCCTTTTGTACATCAGAAACTAGGACTCATAACAAGTACACTTTCTCTCTTATGACATAAATAATGAATTGCTACTCCAACTACATGTCTTCAATAGGAACATCTTATAGTGAGCATTCTTCTGAATGGCAGTTTTGATTACTAAACAGCACCAATCTTGCAGCATTAGGGACCGGAACATCCCTGACTGCAGGTTCACTTTGCACATGTCACTTTGCACAGTCATCCAAACACTGTATTTTAAAATTAGTTTCCTCAGATCTCTTTAATTTCCAAATTACATAGGGAAAAGGTTATGTTTTATAACACCATTAACACCAGGGCACAAAGCACACTTTGACCCAGAAGGGAAGGGCAAAGTCATTTGGGAAGTGAAGTTTGACCTGCTCTCATTCTTTTTTTTTTATTATACCCCCTGTACCAGAAATTCCAAAAACATCATGGGATATTCTCTAGGAAATATTCATGGTTGAGATATTTGAGCTTACTGTTGAACACATGAAACAGAAGTTACACTTGGCTTCTCTCCTGCTGGTACTGCAGGTTCACTTTGCACATGTCACTTTGCACAGTCATCCAAACACTGTATTTTAAAATTAGTTTCCTCAGATCTCTTTAATTTCCAAATTACATAGGGAAAAGGTTATGTTTTATAACACCATTAACAGCAGGGCACAAAGCACACTTTGACCCAGAAGGGAAGGGCAAAGTCATTTGGGAAGTGAAGTTTGACCTGCTCTCATTCTTTTTTTTTTATTATACCCCCTGTACCAGAAATTCCAAAAACATCATGGGATATTCTCTAGGAAATATTCATGGTTGAGATATTTGAGCTTACTGTTGAACACATGAAACAGAAGTTACACTTGGCTTCTCTCCTGCTGGAGTACAGTAATAGCTCTCCCACTAGAGTCACTTGTTGGGAGCGTGGATTTGAGACTATGAACCTGAAAGGGGTCTCTGGTGGATGTGAAATGATGCTGCATTTTGTGAATGCTGTAAGTGCGAGTTGAAGCCTTTTACTTCCTTTCTTTCCATGGAAGAGAGGAGGTGGAGTCAAATGATGGATGAATGCTTCTCTATGTAGCAATGGGAAGAGTCTACTGTTATGAGTAAAACTCTTTTACTCGACCATCTTCCCTTTTGGAGAGTTAGAAGAGCTCCAGGTGTTGCGTGGGGATGAAAACCAAAAAATATAAGCCTCTAGTGATACCGGGTTTCCTAGTATGAAACTGCTATTCACTTTTTTAAAGATGATTATGGTAAGTGACAGTAGCAGGATTACCAATCACCACAGCAATAATATATACTTAACATGCATGAGGCATGATTCATAGTCCAGGAATCTTTATTATTTAAAGATTCCAGGAATCTTTAAATGCTTTACATGTGTTAACTCATACCATTCTCACAAAAACCATATGCACTAGATGCAATTACTATACACATTTAACAAATGAGAAAAGTGGTGCATAGAGACCTCCCCTAAGGTCACACAATTAGTAGAATCAGGATTTGAACCCAGAAAGTCTGCTCTGAAGCCCACACATTTTAATTACTGAACAAAAGATTGATGGTCCCCACCTTCCCTAGGATCTTCCCAGTGCCATCTCTGGAGACTCTCAGTGGTAGCCCTGGGGGTAATTCCTACCAGGCTCATTGACGTCACTGCAAGAGGCTCCTCTCCTTGGACACGGTCCTGTGGCAGTGACCATGCTCAGCAGGTGTTCCACTGGGGAAGCTTTTGTCATTAGAAGTGGCTTCCATCGCCACCTCTTGTTGAGGCTGCTGCAGATGGATGGTGGTTTTGGGAATCCACTCCTGCCAACATCATTGTTAGGGTCCTCTTCATGTTTGCACCTCCTATAAAAATATCCAGGTGTCTCAGCCCTTGTTAGCACCACCTCTGTCTAAACTGTAGCTTACTGAAGCTTCAATGTCACACAATTTTTTCAAGGAACTTATTTGAGTAGTATAAAAGTTTAAAAATGGCAGCAAGAAAGCTAGTTTACCTACCCCCTCATCTCCCTTTTTTCCTTTGAGGCATAGCACTGGTCCTCATGGCTTATCAGACGCAATAATGAGACCTGCATATTGGTGGCTCAGATTCTGCCAATACAGGAGACACAGGTTCAAACCCTGGGTAGACACAGCAGAAGGAAATGGCAACCCACTTCAGTATTCTTGTCTGGGAAATCCCACGGAGAGAGGAGCCTGGTGAGCTACAGTCCATGGGGTCACAGAAGAGTCAGACCTGACCTAGCAGCTAAACAACAATAACATATTATACTTGTATAGCTGTGTGTCTATTACTTTTGAATTTACAAAGTCTTTTTTAAAATTCATTATCTTATCTTTAACCTTGTGAATGAGACTATTATGTGCTCCATTTTAAAGATGAGCAAGTTAAGGCTAAGAAAGCTTTCCTAAGATTTTATATATGGCATCCAGTCCCATCACTTCATGGCAAAGAGATGGGGAAACAATGAGACTAATAGTGAAATAGTGAGAGACTTTATTTTCTTGGGCTCCACAATCACTGCAGATGGTGACTGAAGCCATGAAATTAAAAGACGTTTGCTGCTTGGAAGAAAAGCTATGACAAACTTAGCATATTAAAAAGCAGAGACATCACTTTGCCAACAAAGGTTCATGTAGTCAAAGCTATGCTTTTTCCAGTAGTCATGTATGGGTGTGAGAACTGGACTATAAAGAAACCTGAGTGTCAAAGAATTGATGCTTTGAACTGTGGTGTTGGAGAAGACTCCTGAGAGGACCTCGGACTGAAAGGAGATCCAACCAGTCAATCCTAAAGGAGATCAACCCTGAAGATTCATTAGAAGGACTGATGCTGAAGCTGAAGCTCCAATACTCTGGTCATCTGATGCAAAGAGCTGGCTCACTGGAAGAGACCCTGATGCTGGGAAAGGTTGCAGGCAGGAGGAGAAGCGGACGACAGAGGACAAGATGGTTGGATGACATCATCAAGTCAATAGACATGAGTTTGAGCAAACTCCAGGAGACACTGAAGGACAGGGAAGCCTGGTGTGCTGCAGTCCATGGGGTCCCAAAGAGTTGGACACAACTGAGTGAGTGAACAACAATGAAATCTAACCTTGGAGTGTTAACTTTGGCACACCATTATCAAGGCTATCATCAGTCTTTGATTTTATTGGCTAAATAGTGTCTTATTGTTTTAATTTATTCTACTTTAAGTATCCCTGGGGCTCTTTTGTATTTCTTTCTTACCAATTGCCTATGCCATTTTTTTTTTTTTCTTTTGAGGGAGTACTGTTTCTGAATTGACTAATAAGAATTTGTTGCTATCAGGGAGATACTGATTCTTTATCATATTTTGAAAATGTGTTTTCCAGTTTCTTCTATGCTTTTAACTTTTATCATTTTAGGATGTACAGAAACAGAAAATTGTTAGGTTTTCAAATTTATCCACCTATTTCTTCATAGTTTCTGTCTTGGCAAAGGCTCCTTAATCCATATACAGTTTTTCCTACTTAGTTTGTACTTTTACTTTTCTATTTAATTTTTTAGTCTATCTGGAGTATACTTAAGAATATAATGTGAGTTAAGGGTTCATCTTGACACTTTTACAAATCAACAGTGTTTCCTGCACTATTTATTAAATAATATGTTTTTCCCCATTGACTTGACCTTCATCACATGTTAAGGACAACTTATATTTGGGTTTGACTCTAGGCTTCTTTTCACTTCCTCTGATATGTTAATCCTGGTTCCAATTACAGATTCTTCTCATGTCTACCCCATGACTATCACTGGGGTTAAAGAGGGTAGAACCTGCCCTCCCATCTCAGCTTCACTTTCCCTTAGGCACCTGGGAAGGGACTTGGCATCAACATCTAATGACTTGTCACTTGTTCCTCTCTAGAGAGAAGAGCCATGTTCTGCACTGACTGAAAAACGATGCTTCCTTCAACTATAAATGTGTGTGTGTGTGTGTGTGTGTGAGTGTGGTTCAGGTTCTCCAAACTAGAGAGACAGTTTCTACCTATGACTTGTGTTAGAGAATACCTAGATTCTGAGGTTGATTTAATGGCTGTTCCCATTCAGAGAAATCTTATTTAAGAAAAGTTTTGCTCCGTGTAACATGGGTTCTTGTGGAGAAGATTTTGCACACTTCGTTTCCTTTTAAATTGTACAAGTCATAATAAAATATGGAAATACATGAGTACTTAAGACCTAAGTTACTGCATGGGTAGAAACAGAACGTCAATCTGGGGAATCAGAGATCAGTTGTTCTGGTCTTAAAGTCCCCGTGTCTGTGCCATTTATGGTCTGTTCAAGTCACTGGAGAAGGAAATGGTAGCCCACTCCAGTACTCCTGCCTGGAAAATCTCATGGACGGAGAAGCCTGGTAGGCTACTGTCCTCGGGGTCGCAAAGAGTCGGACACGACTGAGCGACTTCACTTCACTTCAAGTCATGGAAAATCACAAAATATTATCCCTGAAATGGACCCTAGACCTCTTTGAGTCCATCCTTCTTGTTTTTACAGATGTGGAAACTGAGACCCAGAGAGCTTACATGACCTGCCCCACAGGGCAGAAAGTGACTTAGAAAGGGGGATCTCAATGCATTACACTCTGCACCCCCCTTGTTTTATAGCTTAGTTAGATAAACCAAGCAATCCAGCTGACCAAAATTGTATTAATCTCTGGTGTCTGATATTTTCTTCAAAATAATACAGGAGGGGTGAATCATAAAGATGAACCAGAATCAGCCAAGATGGAAGCTGAGTAGTAGGTACATGGAGGAAATTATAGTATTCTTGCTCTTTGCATCTGTTTAAAATTCTGCATATAAAAATTTCTCATGGTTATCAGGCTGTATATAATATTTAGGACTTTTTCTAAACTAAATATTTTATTGCTAAGAATCATTCACCTTGTTACTTATTTTGATTTCTACATGATATTCCCTATTGTAAATAGATCACAGTATATTTAAAATATTTTTGAATACAAAAACTGAAGCAAAAGGTTTTCTGTTCACCTAAAAGTCCCCCTGTCCTCCCTGCCTCCTCTCCCCAATCTCTTACACCATCTCCCAGTGTTCCATGAACTGGGTCCAGCACCCAGTGAGCTCTGGTCAGAACCTTGACATTTCCACCTGACTCCAGTTGGATGTGGCTCTTAGTTACCATGCAGAGCTGGGCTTCCCCGAGATGTTGCCCTCCAGGGACATTCTCCCTTCCCTGTCCCCAGGCAGCGAAGGACCCAGGAGAGTGCTGAGGGTGGGTGGGGAGGGTGTTCTTGAATCTCTGCAGTAGCATTGCCCCTTCTGCTGCAAATAGCCTCATTCTTCCAGGACCTATCACTGAGGCTCCCCTTCCCAGGAACTGGGTCCCAGTTGGACCTAAACTTTCAGTCTTCATGCAAAGACTGCTCTAAAGCAAATCCAGAGAAAACAGTATGTCTCCCTCCCTCTCCCTCGGCCTGCTCAATGACTTTTCTATCCTTTTGAATTTTCACTGGCATAACACAGAATCCACTTTCAAATGCACTTCTGGTGGCCCTTACATTGATTCACTTAGAGACTTAGCAACAATCTTTTCAGGGCATCATACATTGTGTGTGACCCAAAATGTTAATAATTTCCTTCCTTCATTAAATATTTATTGGCTGCCTATTATATGCCAGGGCTTTCCAAGTGGCTCAGTGGTAAAGAATCTGACTGCCAGTGCAGGAGAAGCGGGTTCAGTACCTCAGTTGGGAATATTCCCTAGAGAAGGAAATGGCAACCCACTTCAGTATTCTTGCCTGGAAAATCCCATGGACTAAGGAACCTGGTGGGCTATAGTCCATGGGGTTGCAAATAAGAATATTATGTGCCAGGCACCACGATAGGGTTTTGTGTGTACACAAAGAAGATGCAACCTCTGTTTAAAGACCTCTTCATTCTATCGGGGACACAGAGAAGTACATGAGCAAATGTAATGAGGCGCTTGCCAGTCAGGGCTGCATTTTGATACCTGTGGCCCCAAATACTTTGTCTTCATTGGACTTTTCCTCTATAAAAGTCTTAAAATTATGTACAAAATTATGTGTTAATATTATATATTAAAACTTTTTTTCTAATTTTAAAAGAACATTTTTATGATCCCCTAAAATTATCCTGAGTCCTAGGCTCTCTATCTACTGTGCTTAATGGGAGACACTGGCCGTGACTTCCACATATATTTTCTTCTCTATTTTGAGATAACTCAGCCCCACCTCTTTATTCCTTCCATCCCTTTCTGAGAACGAGGATCTCCTATATGATAATAATCCTACATTTGATTTCTATCCACTGAAACCGCATATATTGGCAGAGAGTAGCAACGAAATCACATTCAAATGAATACCTTTTTCATTTATCATGATGGCAGCCACTGATATGTCTGTCAAGCAGTAACAATAGTTAAAATGTGTTGGGTCCTAACTATGTGAGAGAACTAGTCCACATTTTGTGGAGATGAGGAAACAAAAGTATTCAGAAGTGAAATAACGTGCTCAGGGCCACACCACTAGGAAGCCACACCATAGCCAGCATTTGAACCTGTCAGGCTCCAGGGCCTTACCACTAGGTTAGATGTGTGAGGACACGATTGTGTGAGATATATCATGAAGGCTATTTTCTACCCAATCTCTCACCCTTTGCAAAACTGCAGCCTGCCAGGAGCCCACAGCACACAGGCTGGGAACCTATACTTAGGGCAAAAGTTCTAACTCTTTTTATAGCATTAAGCTGCCATTGGGACTCATTTACTACCTGAAATGTTCCTATTTCAGGGAACTTATTATGAAAATGCAGGAGCCGTGCTTCCCCCGTGTGTCCCGGAGCTCTCTCTGGTAGCTGTACATGAGCCAGCCTAATGAGAAGCTGTGACCCTCCTCCTCCCAGTCCTTAGTAGCTGCTAAAATAATTTTAAATATCTAAGTCTCCTGGACCCTTGTCCTTAGACTTGAGCACTGAAATTACAGCCAGTATTCCCCTGGGTTGTGTCTTCACCAACAAAGCAGATTCATAGGAAAGGAATTTAGGTAAAAAAAAAAAAAAAAAAGAGGATATCTTAAATTCTAGGCCCACAATGCCAGAAAAATCCTTGTTTGCCAAGTAGAAATTTATATAAGCATGAGACTAAAGACACTTTTTATTTCCAAAATGTTACTGTCACCAGCATAATAATTCTCCCTAAGTAGGTGCCAAAAGACTTTCCCTGAGTCCTCCCAAGTGCTTTAAGTTGATAGAAAATTATCCTCTTGAAATTATACAAGTCAACTACAGCTGTGCCACAAGAGAAAAGAAGGCAGGAAGGAAACAATTCAACTGAGATATACATTATGGGGGAAGAAAAGACATAACATCCTGACCCATATACACTATTTTCTGTTCCAGAAATCTTATTTGCTTAACAAGAACTGTAGTAGAGAATCAAAAGCAATGATAAAAAATTCTGAGTTTTTCTGTCTGGAAGGACAAAGCTTGAGAGTTTGTCATATTTTTCATTCATACAGCTTGGGGCCAACAAACATGCTGTAACTGGATAATATAAGGAACAATAAATGGAAGAAAATATATGAAAGCTGACTCACAGTAGCCCTCCACTGTGGCCTCTGGATAACTAGCAATGTGCTGACAGATAAAAGGTCATATGACCTTCTCTACAACATGGCTACCTTTCTTAAAAAGACCCCCAAAGTTATGTGCTTTTTAAAAGAAGTTTAAATTCCATGAGAGTCTATGCCTAAGTCACTGAACTCTAGATAAAGCAGCGTCTGATACTTAGTTTGAAGTCCTGAGATGGGATTCCAGGCTCAGGCAAATGCTTCGGACAGGGCGTGTAGATAGGTGACAGATGGTGGATTTTCGCCTTTCAACACATAACTGTAACCTTATGCACTGTCTGAGTTTATTTTCAATCACACACACAAGGGCTTACTGTGTATAATAAGCTGTCCTCCAAACCCATTTCCAGGAAAAGATTCTTTGTGTGTGCCACCCTGCATCACTTCCTGGGTCGCACAGTGATCATGAGGACTTCAGGACCCAGGGCCAAGTGTCCAGCACCAATAATGGGGTTGGTCGGGGGATGACATTTCCGGTCCTTGTTACTATTTATCTTTGTTTTCCATCCAATCTAGTCTCAGATCATTTTAGATGCATTACTCAGAATTACAGCCTTACTTCTACTTTCTCACCTGGAATGAAAACCAACACACATTTCACCAAGCCATTCCTACTTGTCAGAAAAGGAGGAGAGAAGAGAAAATTCTGTCTCACAGGTCAGGTTTCTATCTCAAGGTGGGAAAACTTGATAATTTATACCTAAAAGTAAACAAGCTACAAAAAACGGGTGATTCTAATTTTATTCCTGGTATTGCGTTCATGTTTTGAGTCAACTCTTGTCTTTATTTTGAAGCAAATGAAGGCAGGCCTCCAAAGCAACCTGATACCTTGTGATTCCACTGGGCTTTTCAGAAGGATTAAGGTCAACACAAGGATGTGAATTTGAACAGAACTCTAGCTATAGGGCTCCCAACTAAAATGTGAGGCAGAGAACAGCTCTGGGATTCATGAATGTCAATTTACTTTGGGGAGAAGCTGGATAAAACTTTGAGTTTGATCTCAAAATAGCCTGGACAATTTTAGTTTTCTGACAGCATTTGGTGGCTAGCCTGTTAAAGAACACCATCTTGAAATTTCCCATTTGTGTGCTGTAGAGAGCAGATCATCTGGACACACCCAGAGCTTCAAAAGCATGAATCACCAAAGCACACCTGGCATGGAACAGAGATATGAGGAGAGAAGGAGGCAGAGCTTCAGGTGGACCCCAGGCCTTGTGTCTTCTGCATTTCTGCCTAGTTGATGAGATAGCACTTACCTCACTGCTAAAACCAGGGAGGCCTTGGGATACAGTGCTTAAGACACAGATGCTGGACTCAGGGAGGCCTTGGGATACAGTGCTTAAGACACAGATGCTGGACTCATGAAATCTTGATTCTGAATCCCAGATCTGCCACGTACTGGCTATGTGACCATGGGCAGGCTCCTTAACTTCTCCCAGTCTTAGCTTTCTAATAATGAGACAAAATATGTCAGGACTAGCACAGTCGCTGCATAGTATTTGGGGGCTCAGGGCTCTTCCTTCCCTAGTTTTTCCTTTTCACTGTTAATAAAGATGATAGGTACGAACGTACTCAGCACACAGTCAGTTCTCACAAACTATTAGTTTGTCTTTGTCACCCAATATGTAGGACTTAAAATTATTATTTTATTATTCATATTTGAAAAAGGCCATTTAAAATACCCTGTTTCTGACTCTAATTATCAAATTATCTAGCGAGATACTAACTATCTGGCTCTCAAGTCCCTTTGATGTAGACACTTTTGCTCTGTGCTAAGCTGTATGAAGGGTTCAGTTGAAGTAAGGCTAGTGCTCACCCAACATTCTCATGAAAGGGTTCTAACAGGGTGTTCCCTGACTTGACAAAGTCTTAGTGCTTGGCAGCTATTGGCAATGGCATTATACAGGGCACTTCTGTTAAGTACCAGTCCAGTATTCATAATGGGATTCAGGTGATTCTTTGGGGGTTGAAGAGACGCAAGACTCAAAGTTCTTATTTTAGATACTCCAAGTTTAAAAACTTCTTTAAAAACTTCTAAAGAATATCTCTGAAATAGAGAAATGTTTTGTATTGAACTAACTTAGCAAGAAAAGTCATTGAGCTCAAAGGGAAACTCACCATCAGGTATATTTGAGCGCTTTCAGTTCAAGAACAGGGTTAAGATTGTCCAAAAGGGGAGCTCGTTTGGCACTGATATTGTCCCTTCCTGATTCAGTTGTCTTCATACAATGGTTATGCCCAGTGGAAAATAACTAAGGATGTGTGAGAGAAAACTGATCATAAAGACTCGCCTTGCCAGGACCCCATATGCTATGGCATGGAGCCTCATAGCTGAGTGGAACATGGCACTCCAGGGAGAAACACTCTGCCCTGCCAACCTCCCCGACCCCAGATGGTCATCAGTGGAGACAAAGCTGAAGAAGAGGCCTGTCATCTTCCATGAGTGCTTGTCCTTTGTGAACCTGGGTTCTTAGTCTCCTCATGAGTAATGGCCAGGAAAGAAAGTATAGACTTCTCGGTGAGAACAGGGGATTAAAGTTATTATAAACTGATCTTTCAAAGAAGTGTGAGGTTATTTCATATTCCAAACTGATGGAGCAGGATATATTAGTGACGCCTAGGTGCATTTGAGTTGGCAGACTTCATAGCATATGTTTCCAAGTCCTTCGGCAAATTCTCAAACTCAAGAATTTGCGAAAATCGCCAGGAGCTCATATCTTAGAATGAGTTATACCTCTTTACCTTACTGCCTCCCAGTCCAGATTTCTAAATGAGGACTCTGCTGAAATGGAGGTTAGGGACACAGATAAGCTAACTTATCTTTTGAGCTGGACAATTCACTTCCCTTTGGTGACTAACCCTTCCTCCCACTAGTTTGATCTTTGGCCAGTTTCAATTAATTATAGAAACTTGCATTGTTTGAAGTTCCTGGTTTTAGAGACAGAAATGACATTGCATTGAGGTGATCCAGGGTCTTAGTATTTTTAAGAGAAGATCCAGACAAGCTCATTAGAAGTAAATGTGGTAGATATTCTTGTGATGGTACCAGGAACAAGCAAAGAACAGGGATCTTCATCCCGGCTCTGTTTAATATAGGCTGAAAGGTATCATCACAATTGATTGGCTGTATAGCAAATTTGTCAGGTTGGGTATAATTTTAAATAAATGGCATGACACAGGGGGAAACATTTCTCCTTATATAAAGATATAGTCATAGAATTGATAGCTTTTGAATCTGACCCATATAGCATTTTTTACCTGATAATCTCAAAGCAATTTTCAGCATCAATACTGACTTTCATTACACTATCAGTGGGTGGGGAAGGTATCAAATATTTGCTAACCAGTTGTGTACCTTAGCTTCCAGCATTAGCTCTGGGAACAAAATGGAAGGGAAATAGCACAGAGCCTGAATTTAGACTCCTCTCTCTCTCAATCTGTCATTCCCACCAGCATCCCAACTGCCCCAACTACTGGGCAGTTGAAGGGATGGGATGTCAGAGAGTGTGTATGTTCTTGTGATGTGTTTTCCTGGTTCTTAGAATTTGTCCTGGAGTGGGGCTTTGGTTCTAAGGGATGACTTCTCTCTGTGGGCCTGAGAAGCTGCAGTATAATCAAGCTCTCTTGTCTGTTGGGCTTGAATGAGCCCATTAGGAAGGAACACCCAGTATGACCACAGTGCCATAAAGATACTGGACATTCTCCTATTTATTTAGTAGAAAGTTTTAGGGGAAAAATATTCTTGGGCATCACACTTTCAAAATGACTAAGTTCTTTAGGGGATTCAGATCAGACACACAGATCTTAACAATTGTCTGAACCAAACCCCCTGTTTTACTGACAAATGAACGAGCCAGTGTCACATAGATGACAACGGCAGGTCCATGTCCAAGATGGCTTTGTGCTCCTTCTATCACCCTTGTTGTTGTGTGCCGAGTCATGTCTGACTGTTTGCAGCCTCATGGGCTGCAGCTTGCCAGGCTCCTCTGCCTATGGAATTTTCTAGGCAAGAATACTGGAGTGGGTTGCCATTTCCTCCTCCAGGGGATCTTCCTACCCAGGGATCGAACCCACATCTCTTGGGTCTCCTTTATTGGCAGGCAGATTTTTTACCAGCTGTGCCACCTAGGAAGCCCTACTCTTCCCTATGTAAAAACAAATAGAATGTGACTTTTGTCCTGGAGGGTTTTACAGTAATGAAGGGGAAATGAGACTTTATGACAATGAATAATGAATATCCCAGCAGGAGAATGTGATGAGTGGGGGTGGAGAATTAACGGGTGCTGAGCATCTGCAATTTACAAAGGGTTCCACTGCACGTGTTCTCACATAATTCTCATGTTAAACTTATGAGGAATACATAATCAATCCATTTTATTGATAAGGGAACTGAGGATCAAAAGCTCTGCAAACCTTTATTGGCACATGCATGGAACTGTGGTCCATCTACCCACCTACAGCTCTGAAGCCTCAGTCAGCAGCCTCCCAAAGAGGAGTGGTCCGGGCCGAGAAGCCTGCTCAGAGAGACAAGGCTCGTGTTGGTTTCTTGTACTTGTTTAGGTGCAGAGAAGACTCAGCAGATGGAGAAAACACAGATGGCCTCCCCACGATTGCGTCACCACCCAGACAAGGTTGGAACCAGTTACACACCCACTGCTCTGCAGTTTCCAATGTAAATTGCTTAGAACATCTAGCCCGCTGAAGAGAAAATTTGCAATTTAAACTTGTAGTGGCCTCATTTACAGAGAAACTATTCCGGGCAAGGAGTTACACAATATATAATGAGGAGGTCCCAAGGATGTAGCAGACCCTGCCGCCCCTTTTGCGAGTTGTACCCTTTCATGATGAATCAGGTGATGGATACTTGGATATGGCTACACGCTAGAGTCAAGGGAGAGTCTGATGGAGCAGGAGGAGGACAGAGGGTGGGACATATGTGCCAAGTTTAACGAGGAGGAGGAATATCTTGAGTGATGGCTTGAAGGATGTGCTTGGCAGAGAGCGGGGAGAAGCACTTGCGGGAAGGTTTTGAAGCGAGAGAAGGAAATCCCATGCTTAATTGGGACAGAGAACATGAAACAGCATGGGAGCTGTACATGAGGCAGTTTGGTTGGGAGTATATGTTAGGGAGTTCAGAAATTTATAAATGAAACCACGTTACCCTTGATTGCCTACACACAGAACCGTCAGACCTTCTCAAGGACTCATTTTCTCTTTAAACACCTTTGCATGTGACCACTCTGACACTGTCCTCTTTCTTTATACATGGAATACTGAGTCAGCAGGGAAAGTCAGGACTTAGATTTTTACCATCCCCTTAAAGAATAGGTTCAAAGCAACACAGCAACTAAATTCTGAATTTGAATTTTATGAAAGAGGGTCAGAACACACAAAATGTTGGTGGAAATGTGCCCCAGAAAATAAAGCCATGAACCGTCAACGGGCAGGAACCACTCTGTGAGGAATCTCCATGAGGTATAAGTTCAATAGTATCCCACATTTCCTGAAACTTCTGGTGGCTGTAAAGGTGCGAACTGGAACTGGTGTTTAAAGCAGTCTCTCATGCAGGGAAAAAAGTGAAAATTTACTTTTTGAGAAATCTCTGAACAGAGTGACCTAGAGGCAGGTGCTTCAGACCGAGATGGTAAATATCCTGTTGAACAACACAAGAGACTTGAAACAGGTGGGTGGGTTCATTTGGGGAAAAAACAATGTTTGTTGTGTGCTTTTTTCCCCCGACTTCTTCTCGTAGACAGAGAGAGAGAGACAGAGGCCTTTATCCCCCAGGAATGATCAGAGTCATCAGGGAAATAAACAGTGGTACAGTTGTGTCCTGCGTGGAGGTGCTCAGCTAAGGGGACAATTGGGGGTGGAAACCCAGTTTCTCCCATTACAACATAAGATCTGAGAAGGGGGGGCGGCCTTGAGATCTTGGTGTCTCCCATATCTCCCATATCTTGAACAGTCTGTGACACACAGAAGTTGTTGAAGAGTGTTTGTTAATTGAATGAATAAGGAACTAAAGTGGTCTCAGGAATACGACGTCAGGCTGGAGGAGCAGGAAGTAAGGCCCAGCAGGCCACGGCCCCCTGAGGAGACAAGGCCACCACCAAGGCGCTCGGATCTGGTGAGAGTTCTGCCCCGCAGTGAGGAGACAGCCAGACCTGGCCTGTGAGGAGAAGCCAGGAGCAGGGGCCCAGGGTGAGGGGTGGGAGGGCTGGCAGACCCTGCTGGGGGACTCAGCTGCCATGCTCCCTTTTTCCTTACCAACCATGTTCATCTTTTGTTTCTTTAGGTGAGAATGCGCCTCACCGAAACTCTTGCTTTCCCAGGCTTCAGGGAAAGCACTGTTATTCGTGTCAGGCCACTGAGATATAATTACCAGTCTATGGGGGCTTTCGGGGAATGTTTTGCTTTCCTGCTTCAAATGTTACCCTTAATTCTTTGTTGTTTCTTCTTTCTGCTTAGAGCAAAGGCCTGAACTTGGAAAAGGGGAAGCCATCTCATGACCATGAAGCAACAAGAATGAGGTAAAAGCCTTGTGTTAGAGAGAGACAGGAAAGAAATATCGACAGGGCTTGGAACACTGAAGACCTCACAGAACCACTGGACTGCTCAGTGCCAGACTTGAAGTGTGAGAAAACACCCCTCCTTCTGTTTGGTTAGACCGCACCAGTTAAGCTCTGGCTACAGGCAGACATTCCCAATTCCTAACTAAGATAATAAGCAACCACCAAGAATGTAAGTCATCCAGGAATGTTTAGAAATACTTGAGAAGGAGACAGGACTGCTGTATCCAAGATGGAGAGACTTGGTGTAAGACTGATGGCCACTCAAGGACATAGTCACTCCTCATGATGCTGGAAGACTTGGGTTACAAAATAAAGAATTTTCCAATAGGGAAGCTTTAAGATTTATTGAAATACATTATGCAGACTCTCTGTGGACTCTAAAATATGTGCTTTTGGGATTTCCATTCTGACAACAGCAGAAATGATGTCCTAGTTGAGCAATGTCTGAAAGAACCATTTGTCCAGAACTTCATCAAGCTTGAGTTGGTACAAACCAGTTTGAGAACTTTACATTCTTTCTATTGCCTAACGCCACTGAATTGAAATGAACCAATTTATTTTGAATGGCTGCTTGTAAATTTGAGCTCTAAACGACTGGTTGGTAATTTTAGTGTCCATGATCTAAAAGTACCCTATGATTGTAAGGAAAAACAGTTGATATAATCACTGTCATCAACATAACAACCTCATTTCACACACTAACACCTTGAGTTTGTTGACATTATTGGTAACTATGCTACACATCTATTCTGCCTTCCACAATACTGGTGTGAATTAGTGTCCTGAAGAGCTGTGGGCTCTTTGAAGTCTATTTGGAGACTTTTTCTGCCCTTAGCCTCCACACAGCTAGGAACAACAGGGAGGTGTTGATTGGTAGGTATATTTTTAGCTGGATTACTTCAGCCCCAAACAGGGAATGCTTCAGGCAGTAAGTAGCAAGGTATATCTGATTAGGACTCATAAACTTTGTTTAGGACTACTCATATGGCTAAGTGGCTGGCGTGGCATGTCTACAGGTGTGTGTGTTTTGGTGGATGCCCTTAGGTGACCCACTCTCATATGAACAAATAATAAATAATTGTGGCAAACTACCATCTTTATTCTGCAGAGCTTCAAATTTTATTTTTCAAAAGGGTCTTCTCTTTTTCACCACAGGTCTGAGATATAGTTAGACATCCTATGCCAAACACCTCTCTCCTGACACATGAGCAAATTGAAAGGCCAGCTTCAATATGAGGCTAAAGGGTCAGAAACTTATAAATTATATTGAAATTTGCAAAAGTAAATAGTCTTCATCCTGCCTCTCAGATCTTATCTTTTTTGGGAGCACTTTGTTTCCACAGGTAGGCAACGTTAATGTTATCACTTCCAGGTCACGGTCTCTGCTGTTCCTTGAATGCTCCAGGTCTCTGACACCAGGCGGCCATTCGGACCTGATTTCTGCTGCCTGTGTTCATCCTAGCGTGGCGTAACTTGTCTCACGTGCACCTAGCCCTTGAGGTAGAGTCTGTGGTTTCGGCCATAGTCTTCTGACCTGAGGACTCAGCATCATGAAATAACCTCCCCATGTCACCTCTTGGACTTTGCTTTGTCCTTCTCTACTTCAGTGGTGTCCAGCACTTCTTGATTCATTTAGTGAAATGCATGAGGATTCTGGAGGTCTGTCCTGGCCATGTAGAATAGTTTGGGCCTCCCTGAGGGGCTTTTGTATTCCCTCTACTTATCTTGATATCTTGAGATGTCTGGGCTACCTCAACCTACTCTGAGGGCTTCTCAAACCTTCTTCCACCCAGAATTTTCATCCTCAAGGTGAAGTCACATTCTTCAATTCTGCTACCTTGCCTCTCTTTCTCTCTCTTCCTTCTTGAACTCCTCTCTCTGGAACCTTACGGGATTTCTTAATTTCTCTTTCAGTCAGGTGAAATTTTTTCTTACATCACGTCTTCCTTCTTTCTTTTTCTAGGGCTCATAAGTAAAGCTCCGGAATCCAAATCTAGCAGACTTGACTCTTGTTAAGTAAAGGAAAGCTTTACAATTAGAAGAGTCTTTTCTTCTTCAAAGGCTTGTTTTTTAAGGTTACCGTCACACTGTAGACGCAGAATGTCAGCTTTTCGACTCAGAGCTAAATGCTAACTTCTGAGGCATTTGAGTATGTGCCCACCTTCTCTTTTCCTGTGGCAATCAACTGTAAAGGTCCAAGGAATTTACAGAAACAGGAGTTGCCAGGGATTCACGTTTGAAGGGAAGAGGAAGAAAGACTGGTTTAATATTTAAAGCTCTACTGAGCTTATGAGGGAACTAACTGTGGCCCATCACCTGTATGCCAGGCACAGAGTTAAGTGTTTCTGTGACTTCCTTCCTTTCATCCTCACAGCTCCCAAGGAAGTCTTTACTCAAGAGGACACTAACGCTTATAGAACTTACTGATATCACTGAAAATCACACAGCTGAACAGCAGTGGAGCCAGTATTGGAGCCCATGGGGTCTACCTTGACAGTTTGTGGGATGACTGACTTGTGATGCTGTGTCAGAGAGAGAACAGAGGGGTGATGACGTGGAAATCCACATCATGTCCAAGAGCACACTCCGTAAATCTCATCACACCCTGATTTCCATATTTTCCACTTAAGTTTTCATGCCCCTTGAAACTCATCAGGCAAATCCAAATACTGCTCATTGGAAGAGAAGATGGCTCACAATTTGGCAGGAGGAGATAGGAAGAGGAAGGCATAGGATGTTCACAGAATTCCAATTCCTGGGAAACAGACTTGCTGGTGAGTTCATTAATTTTTCACCCACATCACTTTGAAGATGATTTTAATGAGCCGTTTATTGGAAGTTTGTTAAGGGCCTATATTTTGGGTGCTATATTTTTATTGGCTTCCTTTTTATAAAAAGGCAAAACCAAAGTACACAGTGTTCAGATGACTTTCTTAAAATGGGAGGCCATCTGAGTCACAGAAGTAAAGTTAAATTCTCTAAGCTTCCGGTCCCATAATATCTTTCTTTAAATACACTTTGGTCCTGCAGCTCCACTTTCTCAAGATCACAGGATGATTCTGTAGGAAGAAGAAAATCCATCTGACCTGCCTACACGACAGTGAGGCAACCTCCTTGGAACCTATTTCTTTTCACACTCCAAAGAAATCATGTTTCAAACAACAGAGTTGGCAGGAATTTGGAAATAAAACATAAAGTTTAATGTTCTTTTAAAAATTCAGAAAGCAGTGTTTCTTAAAGTAGACCTCAGTAGTGTGAGGCCACATTTCAATATTGTCTTGCTTTCTCATTCAGACTGGCTATATCTTAGTGTATACTATCGGAAGGAAAAAACAGCAAGGCATCATCAAACCTGTCTAAAAATGAATGACAAAATGTTCCAGAATAGCAATGAAAACCATTAAGATCTATAGTTGTTCTTAGATGACTTAAGAAAGGTTCTTTTGTAATCAAAGGTGGTAAAAACAGATGAAATGAAGACTCCAAATGAAAACAAGAGAAGTAGAAGAGAAAAACGGAGCAAGAATATTACACCAGAAAACAAGAGTAGTTTAAAATACATAAAGCAGAGGAGGAGGACAGAGCCCACGAGACTGTGGAGAGAGAACTCAAGAGCTTTTAGAAAGAAACTTTCTCTGACTTCTTGAGAGAAGAACTGACTTCTTTATCTCAGTGTGTGAAGCTGGATAAGTTGGCACAGATGCCAGAGACAGGCACACTTGCCAAAGGAGGAAGAAATAGAAAATTGGTTTCCTGCCAGAACAGGTGGCGTGCTGACATGCACATGTATGACATGTTTCTGAAGCTCTCCAAGGGTCTGACCAGGCCGGCTGAAGGTGTCTCCAAGGCTTCAGGGAGAGGCGCCGCAGGGGGCCCCAGCGATGCTGTTTCAGGTGTGATTGCATTAGAAACAGCAGTGGTGGGTAAGGAAAGTCATGTAGCAGCCTGCTAGGAAGCACACCCTGTTGGTTGGACCACACTTTCAGAGCTCACGGTCTGATATTTTTAACTATCCATTATAGGACGAGAGCCAAATGTCTGGATAATTTCAGGAGCAGGCAGATATTAACTCACTAAACTCCCTTTGACCTTCTCGAATACTGTGGAGGCTTTATCAGGACATTTTTTTTTCCTTCTTCTTCTTCTTTTTTCTTTTTTGGTTGTGGTGGCAATAGTAGGGAGTAAGTGGGTGGGTGGGTCTAAGATTGGAAAAGAATACGGGTGGTAGTGTGAAAGGCTGCTATTCAGTTTTCCTACAGAGTCTGGAATCTTGTTTTGTTTAAATAATTGGCTTATAATATGACCTGTGAATGGGACTCTGTAAATGGCACACTTATTCAATCATAAAAATATTTAAATAATAATCTGGGGCTAGCCCTGGGTGAAACCAATCAAACAAAATAGTGATGTCTTGAGAACAATGTTTCTCACCCTGTGATAACTGAGGGGCAGTAGAGGTGTGGTTACAAGCATGGATTTAGGAACAAAACTACTTGTTTTTGAACCCCTATCCTACTGACTTACTGCGTGGTATAGCGTGTTAACCCTCTGAGCCCTCATTCCCTCAGCTATAAAGCAGGGATTATCATAGCGCCTATGTGGGGCAGAACTCTTGCCTGGAAAATCCAATGGACGGAGTAGCCTGGTGGGCTGCAGTCCATGGGGTCGCTAACAGTCGGACAGACTGAGCAACTTCACTTTCACTTTTCTCTTTCATGCATTGCAGAAGGAAATGGCAACCCACTCCAGTGTTCTTGCCTGGAGAATCCCAGGGATGGGGGAGCCTGGTGGGCTGCCGTCTATGGGGTCACACAGAGTCGGACACGACTGAAGTGACTTAGCAGCAGCAGCATGTGGGGCAGAAACGCTGTTGCAATGTTTACTGCATACTCTTTTTCTTTTCCTTGCTGGGAACAAAGGAAAATCACATCTCCCATTTTCCCCCTTGCCTCTGTGTGGGAAATGCAGTGACTAGCTCTAAACATTAGAATGTGGCCACAAGTAGTTATGCCACTGCCGGGAAGATCTGAAAACCTCCCACAAGATTTTCCATGTTCTTTCTGCCCTCTCGCTGTCTGCTAACCAATTACAAAAGATCCAACAGACGATTGTGAGGACCCTATAGCTGTTGTTGCCTCCTCAAATCACGGCTGTCTGCCAACCATTCAGTGGCCTGTGATGTAAGCACAAAATAAACCTTCTGTACAAAGCCACTAAGATTTAGGGGATGCTTGTTACAGCAGTTTGTCAGTTCTAATGCTATCTCAAATATTAGGCACTCCTGAATAAAATTATATTGTCAGGTTATTGTAAAGATTAAATGCGTTACTATATATAAGACTATTAGATCTGTTATGCAAAGTGTTTGTTGCTCAGTTCTGTCTGACTCTTTGCGACCCCATGGACTGTAGCCTACCAGGCTCCTCTGTCCATGGAATTCTCCAGGCAAGAATATTGGAGTGGGTAGCCATTCCCTTTCCTAGGGGATCTTCCTGACCCAGGGATCAAATCTGGGTCTCCTGCATTGCAGGTAGATTCTTTACTGTCTGAACCACCAGGGAAATCCTTAAACTCTCAATAAATACTATTTCACATATCATAATCAGTATAGAATTGGCCAGTTGGTTATTAGTTGGTCCATTAATTCTAAAAAATAATATTTGCATCTTCTTAGCAAATTTGAGAGGCTTCCCTATAGTCTGCGTTGGTAAAGAATCTGCCTGCAATGCAGGAGACGTGGGTTCAATCCCTGGGTTGGGGAGATCACCTGGTTGGGAATGGCAGCCCATGCCAGTATTCTTGCCTGGACAACTCCACGGACAGAGGAGCCTGGCCAGCTACAGTCCTTGGGATTGCAAAGAGAGCACAGACTGGGCCACCTATACCTCAAAGTTGTCAAATCAATTCTATGATACGCTTCAAATAATCACCTTGGGTCATACTGGGCAAGATAGTGTGCTTGAATGGTTGGAAATCTGCAAGAACCTTTAAGTGTAAGTCATTCCGACTGTTTGGAGATCCCTTTCCATATTAACCTAAGATTCAGATGGATGACAACATGGCCTCTAAATTCTGATTGGGAATTTTATAAAAGAAGTTATACCAACTAAATACTTGTGCTGAAGGGTTGTTAGGTTTAAAAATTGCATATGTACTGGGTGCAGCAGCCACAGGACATAACCCAATTTCAAGTGCATGCTAGGTATCTAATATATATTAGTGATAACAACAAATAAAAAATAATTTTCACTATTATTTGAAGACATCTTTCTTTCTTTCTTTTTTTTTCTTAGAACTTCAGGAGTCTGTCTGCTATATACTTTCTACCTGGGGCTCTTGGGAAAGTCACTTTATATCCTGACGATGCAGCTATGGCCGTGCTTATCACATAATGCCATCTTTTCTAACATTTCAGTTCCTTTTTCCCTACTGCAGTCAGAGGCCATTACTTGTCCTTATGCTTGCTCAGCCTACTGAGATGAACTGGCCCCTACCCTCTTTATAACATCCTTTACTTACTTGCAAACTCCACACTTGTGTACTATTGAATATCAGGCATTAGATATGCAAGATTGCACAGAGATCTCAGAAATAATTAGGCAGTAGGAGGTGATATTTTTCAAAGATACATGAGTCTCAATTTTAAAATTCCCTTTTCCTCAGGAGTTCAGGTCAATAGATAAGGACCTTAATGTTCCTTTAATGTGGAGATGAGCAAATCTGGCTGCTTTTGGTTCTGGCAAACTCTTTCTGGCTATTTTTCAAGCATTATATGGCTGGCAACTTCGTGGATATATTCAGCCAAAGGCTTTCTCTCCTTAACCTCTATTTAAGGAGAGGTATTTCAAAGGGAATTTAAACCTTGAATTTCTGATTTATTCATACTTAACTGATCAAAATTGCCACATTTGTCTTAGTCAACACTTACAGTTTCTAAATTTTATTTCTTTGACTCAGGAAACTTGAAGAGGTTGGCAGCAACCACCTTCTAGAGAAGAAATCAAACCAGTTGTCTGGGTCTGGGAGGCAACTAGTTTACATCTATCCTTCAGATGATATTTACAATGATTTTTCTGTCTTTGAATTCTAAGGCAAGGTAAAGAAAAAGATGTAAGTGCTTTCAAACCTCTCTTAGCTGATATCAACATAAAATTAAAAAGTCCCAGAACACCTCAATGGGAGAGGTCTGGGGGCTACAATCTGGTTAGAAGGGGGTAGGTATGGGAATCTCATCCTGGAGCCTAGTTTACACAGCACTTCATATAAGTCTGAGAAAATATCAGCTGCCCATATTTTTAAAAGGACAATGGGAATGTGGAGGGGAGGGCAGGAGTGGGCATAGTAGTACTGGGGACTCTTGGTATTCCTTCCAAGCCATTCCTTAGTGCTCTTCCTGACCTGACAGGACCACACTTTGGACTTAATATTTTGGGGCTGATGTTTCCAGAAGCAAAAGCAAACACTCAAATAATGGTTAGGCAGAAAGCAGCAATTAAAGGCAAATCTTTGCTAAAAGGATGCAGATATCAAGCATGCCAAACTCATAGGTTGGTTAAATGCCCAGGTTATTTGGCTGTGATCCATTTTTTTCCCCTGGCAATATTTTATAATATTGGCTCTCCTCCCAAAGAGGACAGAACATCATGTGAGTGTTCACAGAGGACTTCACTCTGCAAACAGTCCAGGGATAGCAGTCTCCTAGAAAGGCAAGTTAAAAATTTCGATAGATTTATTTTGGCTGAATATTGCCTAGTACAGGATGGAGTGATCTTACCACAAAAAGATAGGGGGTAGCCTTACACTGTCATGAAAAACATAACTGTGCAGATGTCTGTTGAATTACAAACCAGTTCAAATTAACGTTAAAAAGATATACCTCCTGCTCTAGTTTCAGAGGAGACCCGTGGACAACAAACTTTAAATTTATAAATGGAACATATTTAAGACATCTGCTGCTTAGTAATCACTGAAGTTTATTACATTAGTAGGTTATAATTTCCAAAGACAATTATCTTTTTTTTAATAAAACCAAGAGTGGTGGGAAGACTCTAATATGGCCCCATGACTCCTGGTCCTATGTTCTGGGCATTCACACCCTCAGTACTCTGCTTCCCTTGTGGATGGGCACTAGATTTACATCTAACCCAGGAGAATGTGGCAAAAGTGATGAGCTTCCATGATTATGTTGTGTTATTAAGATTCTGTCTTCTTAGCAGACTGGCCCACAAGGCAAGGGACTGATAGCAGCCGCCAGAATGGCTTCCAGTTGACAGTCGGCAAGAAGTCAGGGCCCTTGGTCCTGCAGCCACAAGGAAATACTTTCTCTCAACAAACTGTCAGTGACCTCAGAAGCAGGTTCTTCCCCAGGTGAGCCTCCAGATGAGAATGTAGACCAACAAACACTCTGATTACAGGCTTCTGAGACCCTGAGCAGAGGACCCAGCTGAGCTGAACCAGGCCTCCTGACTCACAGAATCTGTGAGATGATAAATAATACACCAAATTCTATCACAGGTTTTCTGCTGCTTAGAGGTTTAATGCTGAATAACCAAAAGAAAGCTTATTAGATGACACAGTGGACCACAACTCTGCTATTGCCACACTGAGATCAGTCACTCAGTTGTGTCTGACTCTTTGCAACCCCATGGACTGTAGCGCACAAGGCTCCTCTGTCCATAGAATTTTCCAGGCAAGAATACTGGAATGGGTTGCCATTTCCTACTCCAACTGCCAAATTACCACCAAAGTAAACTCAGCTAAATAATTTGTCAGGGGTATTCCTTCTCCCTCTTCCATTTCAGCATAGTTAGAAGAAAATCATAGATAATGATGAGCTTTCTGTCCCTTAGGCACTTGGACACCACGTGCCTAAGTACAGGATGGAGTGCCCTTACTACAAAAAAGATAGGAGGTAGCCTTAGACNTTACTATATATAAGACTATTAGATCTGTTATGCAAAGTGTTTGTTGCTCAGTTCTGTCTGACTCTTTGCGACCCCATGGACTGTAGCCTACCAGGCTCCTCTGTCCATGGAATTCTCCAGGCAAGAATATTGGAGTGGGTAGCCATTCCCTTTCCTAGGGGATCTTCCTGACCCAGGGATCAAATCTGGGTCTCCTGCATTGCAGGTAGATTCTTTACTGTCTGAACCACCAGGGAAATCCTTAAACTCTCAATAAATACTATTTCACATATCATAATCAGTATAGAATTGGCCAGTTGGTTATTAGTTGGTCCATTAATTCTAAAAAATAATATTTGCATCTTCTTAGCAAATTTGAGAGGCTTCCCTATAGTCTGCGTTGGTAAAGAATCTGCCTGCAATGCAGGAGACGTGGGTTCAATCCCTGGGTTGGGGAGATCACCTGGTTGGGAATGGCAGCCCATGCCAGTATTCTTGCCTGGACAACTCCACGGACAGAGGAGCCTGGCCAGCTACAGTCCTTGGGATTGCAAAGAGAGCACAGACTGGGCCACCTATACCTCAAAGTTGTCAAATCAATTCTATGATACGCTTCAAATAATCACCTTGGGTCATACTGGGCAAGATAGTGTGCTTGAATGGTTGGAAATCTGCAAGAACCTTTAAGTGTAAGTCATTCCGACTGTTTGGAGATCCCTTTCCATATTAACCTAAGATTCAGATGGATGACAACATGGCCTCTAAATTCTGATTGGGAATTTTATAAAAGAAGTTATACCAACTAAATACTTGTGCTGAAGGGTTGTTAGGTTTAAAAATTGCATATGTACTGGGTGCAGCAGCCACAGGACATAACCCAATTTCAAGTGCATGCTAGGTATCTAATATATATTAGTGATAACAACAAATAAAAAATAATTTTCACTATTATTTGAAGACATCTTTCTTTCTTTCTTTTTTTTTCTTAGAACTTCAGGAGTCTGTCTGCTATATACTTTCTACCTGGGGCTCTTGGGAAAGTCACTTTATATCCTGACGATGCAGCTATGGCCGTGCTTATCACATAATGCCATCTTTTCTAACATTTCAGTTCCTTTTTCCCTACTGCAGTCAGAGGCCATTACTTGTCCTTATGCTTGCTCAGCCTACTGAGATGAACTGGCCCCTACCCTCTTTATAACATCCTTTACTTACTTGCAAACTCCACACTTGTGTACTATTGAATATCAGGCATTAGATATGCAAGATTGCACAGAGATCTCAGAAATAATTAGGCAGTAGGAGGTGATATTTTTCAAAGATACATGAGTCTCAATTTTAAAATTCCCTTTTCCTCAGGAGTTCAGGTCAATAGATAAGGACCTTAATGTTCCTTTAATGTGGAGATGAGCAAATCTGGCTGCTTTTGGTTCTGGCAAACTCTTTCTGGCTATTTTTCAAGCATTATATGGCTGGCAACTTCATGGATATATTCAGCCAAAGGCTTTCTCTCCTTAACCTCTATTTAAGGAGAGGTATTTCAAAGGGAATTTAAACCTTGAATTTCTGATTTATTCATACTTAACTGATCAAAATTGCCACATTTGTCTTAGTCAACACTTACAGTTTCTAAATTTTATTTCTTTGACTCAGGAAACTTGAAGAGGTTGGCAGCAACCACCTTCTAGAGAAGAAATCAAACCAGTTGTCTGGGTCTGGGAGGCAACTAGTTTACATCTATCCTTCAGATGATATTTACAATGATTTTTCTGTCTTTGAATTCTAAGGCAAGGTAAAGAAAAAGATGTAAGTGCTTTCAAACCTCTCTTAGCTGATATCAACATAAAATTAAAAAGTCCCAGAACACCTCAATGGGAGAGGTCTGGGGGCTACAATCTGGTTAGAAGGGGGTAGGTATGGGAATCTCATCCTGGAGCCTAGTTTACACAGCACTTCATATAAGTCTGAGAAAATATCAGCTGCCCATATTTTTAAAAGGACAGTGGGAATGTGGAGGGGAGGGCAGGAGTGGGCATAGTAGTACTGGGGACTCTTGGTATTCCTTCCAAGCCATTCCTTAGTGCTCTTCCTGACCTGACAGGACCACACTTTGGACTTAATATTTTGGGGCTGATGTTTCCAGAAGCAAAAGCAAACACTCAAATAATGGTTAGGCAGAAAGCAGCAATTAAAGGCAAATCTTTGCTAAAAGGATGCAGATATCAAGCATGCCAAACTCATAGGTTGGTTAAATGCCCAGGTTATTTGGCTGTGATCCATTTTTTTCCCCTGGCAATATTTTATAATATTGGCTCTCCTCCCAAAGAGGACAGAACATCATGTGAGTGTTCACAGAGGACTTCACTCTGCAAACAGTCCAGGGATAGCAGTCTCCTAGAAAGGCAAGTTAAAAATTTCGATAGATTTATTTTGGCTGAATATTGCCTAGTACAGGATGGAGTGATCTTACCACAAAAAGATAGGGGGTAGCCTTACACTGTCATGAAAAACATAACTGTGCAGATGTCTGTTGAATTACAAACCAGTTCAAATTAACGTTAAAAAGATATACCTCCTGCTCTAGTTTCAGAGGAGACCCATGGACAACAAACTTTAAATTTATAAATGGAACATATTTAAGACATCTGCTGCTTAGTAATCACTGAAGTTTATTACATTAGTAGGTTATAATTTCCAAAGACAATTATCTTTTTTTTAATAAAACCAAGAGTGGTGGGAAGACTCTAATATGGCCCCATGACTCCTGGTCCTATGTTCTGGGCATTCACACCCTCAGTACTCTGCTTCCCTTGTGGATGGGCACTAGATTTACATCTAACCCAGGAGAATGTGGCAAAAGTGATGAGCTTCCATGATTATGTTGTGTTATTAAGATTCTGTCTTCTTAGCAGACTGGCCCACAAGGCAAGGGACTGATAGCAGCCGCCAGAATGGCTTCCAGTTGACAGTCGGCAAGAAGTCAGGGCCCTTGGTCCTGCAGCCACAAGGAAATACTTTCTCTCAACAAACTGTCAGTGACCTCAGAAGCAGGTTCTTCCCCAGGTGAGCCTCCAGATGAGAATGTAGACCAACAAACACTCTGATTACAGGCTTCTGAGACCCTGAGCAGAGGACCCAGCTGAGCTGAACCAGGCCTCCTGACTCACAGAATCTGTGAGATGATAAATAATACACCAAATTCTATCACAGGTTTTCTGCTGCTTAGAGGTTTAATGCTGAATAACCAAAAGAAAGCTTATTAGATGACACAGTGGACCACAACTCTGCTATTGCCACACTGAGATCAGTCACTCAGTTGTGTCTGACTCTTTGCAACCCCATGGACTGTAGCGCACAAGGCTCCTCTGTCCATAGAATTTTCCAGGCAAGAATACTGGAATGGGTTGCCATTTCCTACTCCAACTGCCAAATTACCACCAAAGTAAACTCAGCTAAATAATTTGTCAGGGGTATTCCTTCTCCCTCTTCCATTTCAGCATAGTTAGAAGAAAATCATAGATAATGATGAGCTTTCTGTCCCTTAGGCACTTGGACACCACGTGCCTAAGTACAGGATGGAGTGCCCTTACTACAAAAAAGATAGGAGGTAGCCTTAGACTGTCAAGAAAAACATGGGTCAAGGGCCATGTTTTTTAGAACAAATAGAACTGAATGCACTAAAACTTTCCTTACCCTAGAGGTCACTAGTAGAATTACCTTAAGGCCCCATCCAAATATATGAAATAGGACAGCCCACATACATTTGCATCATCAGTCGACTGTGAATTGCAATTGCGTTACACACATTTTTCAAAGTTCCATTATGCCCACAGTGAAATCCATACTCCCTTCTGTGACTTTCAAGGTCACAGAATCTGGCACAGCTTTCATCTCTGACCTCCGCGCTAGCCTCTTTGTTCAATATGTGCTCCGCAATGACCTTCTTTCTCTTCTTCAAGCACACAAACCAGAGTCATGTCTACCGTCAGGGCTTCTATCTGGAACACTCTCTGGAAATCCCATGGCTGACTACTCAGACTTTACTCTCAATCATCCCCTCCCTCAGCAAGGCCTTCCCTAATTTTCCCGAAGGCTCCATTCCTGCCTAGTCACTCTCTTTCACATTAACTTATTTCCATCAAGATATTAATACTACTTGAAATGACCTGCTTATAGACCTACGTGGTGATTCTATCTCTCCCTAGAATATGATTGCCATGTTAGTACGTGCTCAGTAAGTATTAACTAACTATATAAAAGAAATACCATTTGGTTATTATAACAAGACTGTCAATTTGTGATTTATTTTTCTTCTTTTCCCCTTGTTCACCCTTTCACAGGTCTGGAATCCCACAACAGTTTTGCCACCAACTCAGCCAGTATACTTCACACACCTGCACACACAGCACTAAACTATGTATCTGAAAGGAAACAGAAATGAGAGAAGATATCGTTCTGTCCGTAAGGACCATACAAATTTACTGGGCAGAAGATGCCGCATACGTAAATTGATTAAAATCCAACTTCGAGGCACTCACCACAGTAACTGGGCCAAGCTAAATATGAAATTGCCTAGGGAGTACTGAGGAAGGGAGTGGTCAGAAAACTTCTTATAGGAGCTGATTCTTGAGACAGAAGTGTCTATGGAAAAGAAGGCAAGGGCATTCAGAGTGGGGGTGGGGTGGTGGGGAGAATGAGGGGAAGCCATTGAACCCCCAGAATTTATGCATCCATTTCTCAGAGAAAATGTATCTCTGATCCAGAACTTGCTTGAGTTTTGCATTCACTTTTTTCCCCTAATTTTTTATTTTGTATTGGGGTATAGCCGGTTAACAAATAATGTTTTGGCAGTTTCAGGTAAGCAGCAAAAGGACTCAGCTATACATGTATCCATTCTCTGCCGAAACTCCCCTCCCAGCCAGGCTCCATATAACATCGAACAGAGTTTCATGTGTTATACAGTAGGTCTGTCTTTGTTATCCATTTTAAATATAGCAGTATGTATATGTCAGTCCCAAACTCCCTGACTAGCCCTTCCTCTCATCCTTGCCCTGCGGCAACCATAAGTTCATTCTTTAAGTCCATGAGTCTTTTCTTTCTCTCTCTTTTATTATCATTATTATCATTATTTTTTACTTTATTGTATTGGTTTTGCCACACATCAACATGAATCCGCCATGGATGTACACGTTTTCCCAATCCCAAACTCCCCTCCCACCATGAGTCTTTTTCTCTTTTGGAAGTAAATTCATTTGTATCATTTCTTTTTAGATGGAACCACTTAAAAAAAAAAATACTGGCCTCTACCAAAACTGAAGATATTAATATTCTTCTCAACTCCAATTTAGACAGAATCTCTGAAGGCTGGGCTTAGGCTTGGTATATTTCAAAAGGGCCTTAGTGAGTCAATGTGCACCCTGGGTTGAGATCCCTTGCTAGCCTGAAATGCCATCACAGAGTTAAACTGATGAGAAATGCCCCAGGACAGTAAAGAAAAACAGTGGCAGATAGCAGCTAAGGTTCTGGAGTAGAATAGCCTAGGTTCAAATCTAAATCCTACAACTTACCTACTGTGTGACCTTGGGCAAGTGACTTAACCTCTCTGAACCTCTGTTTACACGTCTATAGGCTGAGAATTATAAATGTAATTACTTCATAAGGTTTATGGAGAATTAAGTGAGATATGCTTATGAAACACCTGATAATATTCATGGCACCTAGTAAGATATTGAACTTTTTTCACTAGCATTATTATATATGCCCCAAATTCTTCATTTTTCCTACAGGCAGTAGAAAGTCCAATATGCATTTCTGAAGTCTTTGCATCCATCAGCTTAACAAATTATTTGAAGTCTGACCACAGCCTTAACCTAGCACACATGAATTCAAGCACATTTAAGCAGGGTCACAAAAGAGTAAGACAGGACTGAAATAAGCCAACCTGGGAGCAAATGAGTATTTTAATGGAAATTGAAATCATGAGTGATAGGCCAGCAGCCTTGCCTGATGAAGAAACCAGGAGCTCACAATGTCAGAACAACTCTGCCTGTAAAAAATATTACAGGGCATTTAAATGAAACATAGCAAAGATTTTCCATATTACTTGGATTAACAGCACCATCCTTTCCCTACCATTCGTGTGGACCCAGCCCTAGAATAAAGATCATATCCTGAATCACTCTTTCTCTACCTCTCCCTGGGTCTGACTGATCCCTTGACTCCAAAGTTCCTGAACATATGTTCCACTTAATATTTTTAGGAAAAGTCATTTGAAAGTTTCCCAAACATGTTAAAACTAGCAAGAGGCCAAGAATAAAACAATTTAGGTCATTTATACTTATCAGAGAAGCAGTTTTGAAACTTTGTTTTCATATTTCTACATTATGTTTAGAATGTGTGCCCCGTGATGACACAGCACACAGATTTGAAAATCTTGGGCACATAGACCTGAAGTCACAAAACAGAAGTGCTTTAGAAGCCACAGGTTTTAGAGACCATGAAACAAAAGGGCTGCCAGAACAGAAAACTGATAAAAAGCCACAAGAGCATAACGAGACACCTCATCAACACTTTCAAATCCTCTGGAAAGTCAAGTAAAATAGGAGTGGAGAGGTTTCCTTTCAACAAAGCCACGTGGTCTTTGGTGATTTGAATTTCAGTTGTCATAGCTGCAAGTTCTAAAATATACATTTGCTTCTCCTTTTATAGTTAAAAAAACCCATGCCTTGAATGTTCTTAAATGCTGAGAAAACAAAATGTGGAAAAGTATCCTCCAATCCTTTGATAATGGTCATTTCTAGATGAACATTAAAGGTGACTTTAAGGTTTTAGATTAGTCTGTTTAGCGGCATTTGAAATTTGTATATAAGCATTTATTTTTGTACTACTTAAAAATAAACACAATTCTAGATGAAATAGAACACATGTTTTACAGAAAGACCTTGGCCCTTTTGGAAATAAGTAAGCTTCGAAACCGCCAGCCCCGTCAACTTAGTCGAGAAAGGGCTGTCACTGAGTACGAATTTTAAATATTCAGTGGGTTGGAAGAAGCCTTCTGCACTGGAAAGAGAAGATGAAAAAGACTCCTGGTTAGAAAAAGACAAGCTTTCGGGCTCCCTCTGGGTGGTTTTGAGGATCTCAGCTCAGCTTTCAAAGGCTGACCAATGAAATGACAGCGAATAGTCCCTTGCATATGTTTGTGAAGTGTAGACCTCCCAGGCCGGCTAAGAAACGTCCTCCTCAGCAAAGACTTAAGTCTCCATTTTACTCATTGAATCAGTGCTTTTCATGATTCCAAAGGACTACCATTCAACCTTTTTTTTTTTTTTTTTCCCCTCTTCCCTCATTCAACTCGGAAACATTCCTTTCTGTGGATTTTCATGAACCCCTGCCCAACACCAGGTGCAAATTGAAAAAATCCCACTGGCCAATTTCAGCATAGGAAGGCCTACTGTTCCTTCAACAGAGCCCCTCTTTCAGGCCAGGAGTTCAGATCTTTGCCCTTGGGCACACAAGTCAGGGGTTTCACTTTCATCCACAAACGTCACTCATGAAAAACTCCTTCTCCGTGGTGGCTGGCTCTCCAGAACCCCCAGCCAAGAGGCTCCGATACATCTGCTTGTGTGAACCTGGGCATTTGTCAGGGAGGAAAGCCAGAGGGATTCCTTGCTGATCCTACCTTTAAATGTTCAACTGTCCCCGGCTCAGACATGTAATTTTCCACCCGCTGTGGTTTATGTGCGGTTGACATTATCATTTGGCAAATACTTTACAGCAAGTTACCCTCCTTGGTTTGCAATTCAGAGACTATTGGGTGGTCTTCCCCACTTGGGATGCTCCACAGATGAATCACAATGTTACCTCTGCTGTCAATGTCCCAGGAAGGACCTGAGTGCCTTCAGAAACTGGCGGGTTCAGATAAGAATTCAACTCTGGTTTCAAGTCAGTACTCCACAGTACTTGTGTGATCATTCAGTTAAATTGTATTTTATAGGCCTGTATTAAGCATCTACTTTGGATTAATTATCTATGGCCACCCAAATTCTAACACCTGTTATTGAGTTGCATTGATACCACCATATTGGGTGGTGGGATTGGAGGATCAGGACTGGGGTCCACACTGCCTCCAGCCTTTATATAAATGTTTCCTCCTCTGCTAAGTGGCATAGGGTACACCCAGGTACCAAAGTTCTACTGTTGGGATTTTCCTGATCAGAATTGACTAGATATGTCACTGTGGACTCAGCAAATGGACACAGCATCCAAACTCCCCCTCTGAGGTGCAAAAGTGGGGGGTTTGGGATAGTGTCTTCTGTTGTTAACAGTGGGCTACCCATCATATAGCTCAAAGAAGCAGTTCAGATGGCATCTTGAGGAAAAAGCAATACCAAATGATCAGACTGTAGATGTTACATAAAGCTCCTGATTTTACTGTGCAAACCAGGTGTATCATTCGGAGTCCTACAGGGTACAGATGGTCCACTCAGACTGGGTCACTAAAGACCGTTCACAGAGGCCTGGGCAGGGTTTCAGGGAACAGACAAGGGTGGGGTAGTATGCCATGGCCAACAGCAAGGAAAAACTGCTGCCTCCGCTAGAGACCCGAATAAGCAGGAAGCGGGAGAGGATCCCAGAGGCAGGAAAGGATACCTCTAGGGAGAGAGTTGTCTGCGAGGAATTGTAGCTTTTTGGTAGAAAGACCCTAACAAATCATAGCAACCATGCAGAGGGGAGCCAGGAAATAAATGCCTCAACTCCCTCTCATCCTTCTCCCCGATCTCCCACCAGTGACTCCCATTGGCCAAATCCCACTGGGGGCTGGAAGACAAGGCAGCTTGGAGCGCATGCAGGCAGCCTCCTGGGGCACACAGAACGCAGCAAGGAGAAGAGCGAGACCCCTTATCCAGAAGACCTAATCTGTCCAAGTGCAACACAACAGAAGACTACAATAAAGGTGCTCTTTCCTGGAAGCTAAAAGCAAAGGTGTAGAGAGCTAATGCCTGAGCTGCTTCGAGCAGAGGTAGAACTGTCACCTAGGTGGGAGCAGAAGGCTATGGGGAAAGAAGCTTCAGAAAATAGCTCTGTAGGGACTGCCCTGGTGTTCCAGTGACTAAGATGCCATGCTCCCAATACAGGGGGCCTGGGTTTGAACCCTAGTCAGGGGACTAGATCCCACACGCTGCATTTCAGATCCCACAAGCCATAAGTGAAGATCCCTCACGTGGCAGCTAAAAGACTCTGCATGCTGCAATGAGGATCAAAGATCCCAACTGCCACAAGTAAGCCTGGCACAGTCAAATACGTACATAAATAAATAAGTAAGCTGCGTGGCTGAAGCCTGGAATGTAAACGGCATGTCAAGTAGGAGCCTACAGGAGAGGGGGGGCCAGGTTCTGGAATCCTATGCTAGGTTGAGGCATTGGGATTTTTTATGGATTTTAAGCAAGGAAGTGTTATAATCAGACTTTCATTTTAGACAGGCTGTTAGCTGTACAGAAATGGGATGAATGATGCTGTGGGGCTTCTAACTTTTTTTCTGGAAACAGGGCAAGGAGATTAGATAATCACAATAAGTGAAAGAATTCCTTCTATGATAGTCCCATGGTCTTGGTAATAGCTGAGAAGGAGTCAGTACAATTATCCTCCTTCCTAACCCTAACAATTATTATGCTCAATTATCTTTGCCAAAAGATAGTCTTCCTCTGGTTTCTGATATTCTTTCCCTAATCTGCCGGTGTTCTTTGCAACAACACCGAAGACATCACACAAAAGAACCAGGCCCATTTTTGTCACAAGCTTGTGAAGAACCCTCCTTGGTACTTGAAGGTCCCTCTGGCTGACTTTGCTGCTCAATTCTTACACCTTTTAAATGCCAGCCATATCATTTCACATTAAAATATGTACACAGTGTTATTTTCTCTGAGTGTATTGTTAATTTTGATTAATTAGATTGCAACCTCTTTGAATGCACCATGCTGAATCCTGTTGTGTGTTCCTCACTGACACCTCAGTGCTAAATGTGTATCTGTTTTTTTGAGCGCATATATGATCATACTTTACCTAGGAAGCAATTTGTGCGTTGAAAGGAGGGGTGTCTTATGACTCACTGGCGTGTCTCTCTTCAAAACAATCTATGCCTTTAAACAGCACTATGAGCCCAGGACTAGTATTTATTTAATTTAACAAAAAGCATTCTGAGCATATATAGTACTCAAGGACTAGCTCAGATAATCAATAAAATATAACAATTTGGAACGTAAAAATAAGGAAGTGCAGGCTAGGATATTAGTGACTAAAAATGACCCACTGTATAACCGTTTCCAAATAATATTTTAAACTTTGCAGAGACCTTCAAAGCCAAAAGTGGAGGAGGAAATGCTCTGTAGGAGTTTTGAACCCTGTGGGGGGCTAATGAGGAAGGCATTTTTGGTTAGGGAAGCTTTTTGGCATTTGTCAGATTATACCAGTCCCTGAGGATGAGATGGTTGCATGGCATCACTGACTCAATGAACATGAGTTTGAGCAAACTCCAGGAGATGCTGAAGGATAGGGGAGCCTGGCGTGCTTCAGTCTATGGGGTCAGAAAGCGCTGGATACAACTTCGTGACTGAGTAACAGCGACAAGCCAATCCCAGCATGCAGGTCTGCCAGGAGTCTGGGCCGACTGAACTGTCGTCTCTGTGGAGGCTTTCCAGATGAGTCCCTGCACAGTCTCAGAATCACTCCAAACTCAGGAGTGTTTCTACAGCTAATGCTCCTTAAAAATGTGATTTCCAGTCATGCTCTTCAGAATAACTCAGGGAATCTTGCTAAGCCTGCATCCCATTAATGGCGTCAATGGTCCAAATCTTGATGTTTCACCTACATCTATCATTTCCATCAGACTGTGAACTTCTTAAAAACAGGAGCCATATATGAATAGCTATATGCCCCAGCTTGGCACAATACCAGGAAAACAACAGATTTTTTTCTTTATTAAATGTGATCATTTTTGCATAGATTTAAGATGTCCCTATGGATCACCATATTCAAATGCTCATCCCTTGAACCCAACCACTGTGTTCCTGGTATCTACTGCCATACGACAAAGTACCACAGAGACAGGCACAGTGATACCTCCAAAGCATTCTATTGATCAGGCAGCCATGGAGCATGTCCAGATTGAAGGTGAGCGGACATAGACCTCACTTCTCATTGAGAGAGTGTCAAAGAATTTGTGGCCGTCTGTAAACTACCGCATAGCATATGCCAAAGCCTGCTAAATGGAGAATGGCTGTAACTCTTTCAGCTGGCTTTATGGTCCTTTCAAAGAGCCGAATAAGGAAACCAGACATTTCACTGGTGCTGAATGGAATAGCTGGCACTCCTCATCAGTCTTAGGGCAGGATCAGAGAATGAAGCTCAAAAGTGTTATAACCCCCTGGGAACAGACATAGGGTATCGAGCCCAGGAATATTCTACCATAGGATTCTCTTAGCTTGTAACTTTGGGTCCCACTCTGGATGTAGGAGGTTGTTTCTCTGGATGACTCTCAACTGGAGAATCTCCTCTCCTTGTTTTGCATGTTGGCAGCTCTCATCATCCATGTGCCTAAATAACACTCATCTTGTGATCCACTTCCCGTAACAGAGATATAGGACCTCACCACCCAATTCGATGTCTGGACCAAATGCACGGCCAAGCCAATAGACATGGATCAACCAAGTTGCTTAGCTATTAGACAGTCAAAAGTGAAGAACTGTACTTGGTCGATATAGAAACTAAAATAAGTTGTCCTTCTGAAGCTGAGTGAAAATGGCATTTCAGCTAACAGCACTTTTGTTGAGCCTGAAAAGTCTTGACTAAGGGGTGAGAGTCACAAAGTACTTTGTGAGTCATGGGAAGGTCAAAGATCACCTTTCAACTTGTAAAACTCACCCTAGCTACTTATGGTAGCTTTCTTTCTTTTCCTCTTCCCCCTACCCTCTCCATCAGCTTCATCATCTCTGTCCACTTCACAGTATATCTGTAACGAATTTGTATCAAGTTCAAGGAATACACAGGAAGCCTTCAGCTCCCAAAGCAGGCTACTCCGTAGGCAGGAGAGAGAAAAGAAAACACCCCGGGGCAGCTCTGTATTTCCAGAAGATTAAAAATAATTAAACAATGATATTCAACTTAGATTATTTCAGGACAATGATTAATAATGTTTTTCCTTCTAATGATGCCCTCCTCTCTGCTAATCCTTCCCAGTCTCATTCCAGAGAAGATGTTGGTTAACACTTTGTTTCATTCCACGTGCTCCTAAGTAAGTCAGGGTGTATTATGCCCCCAACACTCATACCAGCCAGCTGCCTCCCTTTCTCCCCTCTTGGAATAATGAGGGTGAAAGAAAGAAGACATTCTCAAAGGTATCAGTGCTTAACTAATTACCTCCCTACCCAAGACAATCAAACTGGGGGCACCCAACAGGCTGCTCTTGGAACTAGAGGTCAGAGCATGAGTGTCCCCGAGCCAGTATTCCCGGCACTGTGTCTACCACAACTAGCCATTTGGCAGATGTTTGTTGCATGAACACACTGTAGGAACAATTCCTTTCCTTTTTTGACCAGGGAAAGTGCCTCTTTTTCCTGGGGACACAGTCTGAGCAGAAGTGATGCCGATTCACATGGGATTTCTCAGATGTCATAATGGCCGTGTGTATTCATTCATCAAGCATTTACTCAGCACCCACTATGTGCCAGACTCTGGATCCCATGTTGTAGTGCATTAAAACAAGGCCTCCTCTAGCAGAGGTGCCAGCAAATTGCAAATAAATAATTACCCCAGTGACAGTAGATAGCAGTTTTGTTGCACTTAGATAGTGCATAGCACTCAGGAAATACTAATTGAATGAAGAATAATGTAAAAAAAAAAACTCGATCATTTTTAAGAGTGACATCTTCCAAGCTCATGTCCTTGAATCTCAATGCAGCAATCTGTTGGCAGCCCAGTCTTGGGACATTTAATTTAAACTGTAAGAATATAACAAAAGCATAGATTTTAGTTCTTGTGTCTCTCCTTACCTTCAATATGGTCAGGCAGACAGCCCTTTTCCCTGGGAAAGTCGGAAGGTTCTTTGGTAAGATGACAATTTACCAAAACCACATGGAAATGGCTGAGTGTGGCAAGTTCATTTTCATAAATTCATGATAAATTTAATTTGAAATAAAACCTTGACCTTTGACTTAATGACAAGAGTAAGAACAAACTTAGCAACTTTTACCGCACATTTTCAATTGCTTCCCCAAAGGACTTCATCAGCTTCCAATTTGTTCCTATCATAGGGACACTTAAGCTTTATTTTATAACTCCACCAGTGGAACTGCAGCAAATAAAGGTTCATTCTTTAATCAATGCCACTTGGTTACTTCGTCTTTTATTCACCCAAGACAGAAGCTTTCCATTTGGGTAACAGTGACTCTCTTTTTTTTCCACTTGTAGGAAGGGAGAAAACCCTTACAATTATGGGCCCAAGAAGACTACACTGCATGCCAGTTTTAAAAAAGACAACTTCTGTCCCACTCAGCTGCTGTTAAAAAGCAACTCAACGCAGCCTCTATGTAAGCTGGAGCTGGGCTCTTAAGCATCCCTTCCTGAAATGTAACTCTGTGACTCTCTGATGGAAGTCTCTGTCATTGCATAAACAAGAAGCTGACCCTATCACCCAGGGAATACTCCAGGGAAACTCAAAATGATTTACCCTATCAGCTATGGCAAAGACTCATGGTACCATTCCCTTAATGACCACAGAAACATAGGACTGAGTGTCTTTTGAGAGTATTATCACTACTTTCTTTAACCAATAATACAAATCAGATATTTTTAAAAGGTTGAAGCTTCTATGAAAAATAACCTTGGTTCAGTTCAGTTCAGTTCAGTCGCTCAGTCATGTCTGACTCTTTGTGACCCCATGGACTGTAGCATGCCAGGCTTTTCTGTCCATCACTAACTCCTGGAGCTTACGCAAACTAATGTCCATCACGTCGGGATGCCATCCAACCATCTCATCCTCAGCACAATAAACATCCATTTAATACTCATGTCCCAGTCAGTAAGAGTTGGATGGTTTTCCTAGGGAGTTTGTATTCATATGATGACTGTGCTACCATCATCTACAGCATATGGACTCCTTATCTATATGGAAAAAGAAGAAAAACAGTCTAGAGAAGTTTCTGTCCAGGCTTGGAAGGAGCATATGTCACTTTTTGTCCCATCTCAGGGGTAGTATGAGCATGTATCTCCAAGTTAACTTCAAGGGAGAATAGGAAATTTAGACTTCCAGTGTGCCTGGCAAGAGGAAAGAAGTTAGTATCTACCTAGTCTCCACTGCAATTATTATGCTTTACAATAATAAAACGTGGAGTGGGAGAAATAGAAAGATCCTAACATTTTAAAGTGCTAAAGAAAAGATCATC
>SJYX01015308.1:399976-410311 GCA_006410675.1 Oreotragus oreotragus | reverse complement strand
CAGACTTTACTTTTTTGGGCTCCAAAATCACTGCAGATGGTGATTTCAGCCATCAAATTAAAAGATGCTTACTCCTTGGAAGAAAAGTTATGACCAACCTGGATAGTATATTAAAAAGCAGAGACATTACTTTGCCGACTAAGGTCTGTCTAGTCAAGGCTATGGCTTTTCCTGTGGTCATGTATGGATGTGAGAGTTGGACTGTGAAGAAGGCTGAGTGCTGAAGAATTGATGCTTTTGAACTATGGTGTTGGAGAAGACTCTTGAGAGTCCCTTGGACTGCAAGGAGATCCAACCAGTCCATTCTGAAGGAGACCAACCCTGGGATTTCTTTGGATGGAATGATGCTAAAGCTGAAACTCCAGTATTTTGGCCACCTCATGCAAAGAGTTGACTCACTGGAAAAGACTTTGATGCTGGGAGGGATTGGGGGCAGGAGGAGAAGGGGATGACCAAGGATGAGATGGCTGGATGGCATCACCGACTCGATGGACGTGAGTCTGAGTCAACTCCGGGAGTTGGTGATGGACAGGGAGGCCTGGTGTGCTGCGATTCATGGGGTCGCAAAGAGTCGGACACGACTGAGCGACTGAACTGAAATGAACTGAACTGAACTGAATGGCAGAAAGTGAAGAGGAAATAAAGAGCATCTTGATGACAGTGAAAGAGGAGAGTGAAAAAGCTGGCTTCAAACTCAACATTCAAGATCATGGTATCTGGTCCTAACACTTCATAGCAAATAGATGGGGAAAAGTGAAAAAGTGGCAGATTTTATTTTATTGTGCTCCAAAATCACTGCAGATGGTGACTGCAGCCATGTAATTAAAAGATGCTTTCTTCCTGGAAGGAAAGCTATGACAAACCTAGAATGTATATTGAAAAGCAGAGAGATTACTTTGCTGACAAAGGTCCATATAATCAAAGCTTTGGTTTTTCTAGTAGTCATGTATGGATGTGAGAGTTGGACCATAAAGAAGGCTGAGCACCAAAGAACTGATGCTTTTGAACTGTGGTGCTGAAGAAAACTCTTGAGAATCCCTTTGATAGCAAGGAGATCAAACCAGTTAATCCTAAGGAAATCAACCCTGAATATTCCTTGGAAGGACTGATGCTGAAGCTGAAACTCCAATACTTTGACCCCCTGATGTGAAGAGCCAACTCATTGGAAAAGACTCTGATGCTGGGAAAGACTGAGGGCAGGAGGAAAAGGAGACTACAGAGGATGAGATGGTTGGATAATATCACTGACTCAATGTACATGAATTTGAGCAAACTCCAAGGAGATAGTGAAAGACAGAGGAGCCTGATGTGCCAAAGTCCATGGGGTCATAAAGAGTTAGACATGACTTACCCAATGAACAACAACAAAAACAGACTCGGAGCCACCCATGGTTATGCTCAGAGAAACAAGCCGCGACTCTGACATTCTCTGGTTTGTTTTTACTAAACTGCTTGCTTCCATAATTTTCTAGCCCAGTCCCTCTTTCAAGGTTTCATACTGTAGTAGATACTGGGGTTTCTTTCCCTTTCTTCCCTTCTAATAGAACCCCATTCTTGTCCAGGTAGCCTGGTACTAAGGAAAAGCCGATCCCACTCCTAGCCCCAGGGGTGATCCTGATCAAAGTAAGGAAAATCTCATTTTCCTTGTCATGTTTGTTCAGGAGTGGTTATGTGACCTAATTCCAGCCAAAGAAACATGACGGGAAATCTGAGCACTTCTGGAGAAACTTTTCAAGCTTCCAAGAGAGCTGCAGGAAGAGATTGTGTTCCCCTTTCCTCTGCAGACATTGCCACGTCTGGACATGTGGCCCCAAACTACTGTGGCCATCTTGCTGCCAGAATGCAGAGGAAGCCAGCTTTAAAGATGAGGCATAGGAGCGTTTGTGAGAACATGGGTCTTTTAAGAGACCAGGACTGAGCCACTGAGTCAACTCATTCTGAAGTCCATTCTGCCCTGGACTTCCAACTGCGTGAAATAATACACTCCTTCATTGTTTAAAGCAATGTGAGTCAGGGTTTCTGCTACTTGTAGCTGAAAGCATTCTGATTGTTTAAAGTCTCAAGAGGAAAGGGAAGCATCTGAATAGATCTTTTTCATTCTTTCCCGAACTTGTAAAGAATGGAAGGGTGGTTTCCACTTGCTATTCCAGTCCTCCCCGTTACTGAATTAGTGTTTCTACCTCTATATGACCTCTAGTATCTGCAGCGTGTTTAGGGCATCTGTTTAACTGATGCAATTCAAAAGGAAGGAATTGTTTGAAGCAATGGGACACAGGAAAGGAAAGAAGAGGGAAGTAAAGGTTATAGATGAAAGTTCTGGACACTGCATAAAATGCTTACAAAGTTTCCATGCAGATGCAGTTATGGCACACATACCTGCAATACCAAGTCACCTTTGATACCCACTGCTCTCGAGGACCCCTCCTAGAAAGCTACGCTGTCCTATATAGTAGCCAACAGCCATCAGCCTTCTGTTCTAGCCACTAGACATGTAAGGTGATTTAAAATTTTAATTAAAATTAAATAAAAAATTAAGTTTTTCAGTCACACTAGCTACATTTTTATTCTCAATAGCCATACATGGCTACCATATTGGACAGAACAGACACAGAACATTTCTATCATTGCAGAAAGTTCTATTGGACAGCACTGTTATAGTGCCATCTCTTTATTCAAAGTGGAACGATAACCAGAGAACCTATTCCGGGCTTAGGAAGCAGGAAAGATAGATGGCAGTGTCATGGACTCAGTTTTGTGATGAGTCCTGGCTCTGCTTCTTACCTGATTTCTATGAACCTTAGCTTTCTCATAATAGAAATGAAGATATTTACTAGCAGGATGTTAAGAGGAGTGGAGCTGATAAGAAGGATCTTATCACACTGTATGTGATCAATGACAGTAAATATTACCCCTGGTTTACTTCCTTGGAAACAGGTTATACAAAGTTTTGTTGTGGCCATACAACCCTCTACTCCTTTGATACTCAAAGAGTGGTCCCCAGACCAGCAGTTATCAGCCTCACCTCTGAAAATGTTAGAAATACAAGCTCTCAAGCCCCACTTTAGAGCTATTGAATCAGAATTTAAATTTTAACAAGATCCCCACTTGATTGATATGCGCATTAAATGTTAGGAAGCACTGATCTATACAGGCAAAAATCCAAAATAAGTGAACTATGTGAACACATAAAAAGGATCTGGAACACATAAAAAGGATAAGTAGATTACAGAACCTTAACCATAACTTAGATATCTCAGTTTGAAGAGTCTGTGAGAGACTAATGGTTAAGCCCAGCAATGATGGGACCTCTTGCACCATCCTAGCAAAACAGTGCTGCAGAAAAGCAGAATCTGTCAGTTCCCTGGATGGCTGATCTGGTGGCATCCCTGAATACTCCCAGAAGAATAACAAATTACTCCCAAAGTTAAGGGTTTAAAACAACAATACAGTAATTATTTATTATCTCTCATAGTTCCTGCAAGTCAGTAATTCAGACAGGGCACCAGACCCTGGTAGCTCAGCTGGTAAAGAAACTGCCTGCAATGCAGAAGACCCCAGTTCAATTCCTAGGTCAGGAAGATCCGCTGGAGAAGGGATAGGCTACCCTCTCTAGTATTCTTGGGCTTCCCTGGTGGCTCAGCTGGTAAAGAATCCACCTGCAATGTGGGAGACCTGGGTTTGATCCCTGGGTTGGGAAGATCCCCTGGAGAAGGGAAAGGCTAACCACTCCAGTATTCTGGCCTGGAGAATTCCATGGTGTTGCAAAGAGTCGGATATGACTGAGTGACTTTCACTTTCCTTTTTCACTTTCACCGGATCTGGGGCCTCAGCTGGAAGATGTACTGAGGGCTGGAATCATCTGAAGGCTCCTTCAACCACATGTCTGGCAGTGATGCTGGCTGTCAGTAGGGGGCCTCCTTACTGGTGTCAGTTGGAATACACACAGATGGTCTCTCCATGTGGGCTATCTTCCTCAGAAAATGGTGGCTGGGGTCCAAGGACAGTGAGAGAGAGAGAGAGAGAGAGGAAGAGAGAGAGAGAGAGAGAGGAAGAGAGAGAGAGAACCGAATAGAAGCCATATTGCTTTTTATGACCTTGGAAGTCACGCAGCATCACCCCTGCCACATTCTGTCGGTCAAGGTAATTACAAAGGTCTGCCCAGGAAGGCAACAGAGCCCCAAGGCATGTCAAGGTCATACTCTGGCATAAAAACAGAGGTACATCAAGCTCACTTTGTAAGAATACCTTGTGGGAAGTGATATTTCTGTGATGGCCATATAATTGAAGCCACTTTATTATGGCCATCTTTGGAAAACAAAATCTGCCACATGAATTTTTTTTGAGTTCAATTTATTTGAGATCTCAAATCACCACACCCACCACCATTACCATAAACAAGTTCTTACTTGGTATCTTCCACATGGAGGGCACCATATTTTCATGCATATTTATTTTATAGCAGGAGTTAAAGGATGTTCATCTCCCTCCAGTGTACCTCATCCTTGGGAATTCTTTTTTTTTTTTTTCAAAAAAGATAGCCTGAAGGTTAGTTTCAATTTCTATTCCATCTTGTTCTCTTGCATTATTTCATGAAAGTCAATCTCTTTGGATGTGGCATCAAAGGACTTCAAAAATAAAGTGAGAATAAGTAAAGATAATGGCTCATTCACTAGTACTAAGTTCTCAAATAGGATAGGTTTTTGGCGGCTCTACAGCTTGAGAGTCCATGCTAATGGCAAAATAATTATAGCAAAATGTGCCCATGCATTAAAATTTTGATTTCCAATTTTGTAGCTATCTAAGTACCTTATATTTTCAGACTAAAACTTTTCTCTGTGTATTTTCATCTTCATAATAAAACTTTCTTGGCAAGACTGATCTCAATCTGTTTGGTGGTTCTTAGAGTAGAATCAAGAAAGAGGGAGGAAGAGATAGAGTTTTCTACACATGACAAAATGAAAAATGCTAGTGTTTGTTTCTCATTTTAAAAAATCAAAGGCAAAACTACAATCGGATCTGGCCTACAGTCATTCATCCTAAAAAATGGAGGAAGAGAAGCATAAGGCAACTGGATATAGAGTTGGCACAGACTTTTACAGTTTCTAGTTCTATACAATCTTTGTTGTCCCCTTTCACCAGAAAGGCACATTGTAACTTCTTATGGTTAGAGGATCTGCCCCTGTGATAGACCTTTCTTCTCACCCTGTCCTAACTGCTGTTAACATTTCAGGGCTCCCATTATTTCCTTCTTCGAGAAATTTCACACACACATACATAGACACACAATCATTCACCACATATGTATGTAATCACTTACACAAACTTGCATGTACAGAGACATACACACAGTCACACATGCACATGGTCACTCACACACAAAGCCATTCCCAAGCACATATGTGCACACACACACACACACACACAAGCCTAGCACAATGCACTTCCTGACTTGAACATCCCAGTTCATCCACCTCTGAGCAGGAGAAAACCTTCTATCTTTTGGGATCTTTCCATATGACAATAGCAACTTTCATGTTTAAGACCCCTGTGCCCAGGGTCCTAAACCTTTTTTGTGCCAGCAATATATGACACCACCCTATTCTTTTCTGCTAATCAAGATTATCAGAATGAGATTTAAAGTAAGTGAAATTTGCATAAGATTAACACCGAATCTGTTCTAATTTATTTTTAATTTCACAAAATTCTGTTACGTGCATTGATTTGAAAAGACCTGAATCAGGAAGAAAAAAGACTTCTTGGGAAGGTGAGAGTGTAGACAAGATAAGACAGCAGAAGAACAGATTCCAGATGAGAGAGAATAATGTCTACCAAAAGAATAAGGAAAAGACATTTCCATTTATCCTATCAATTGTACCTATATGCTTGGTATTTCACATTTGTATTGATATTTAACCCTATCAACATCTTTAGGCCTGGGCAACAAGTCCATTGTAAGGATAATGAAATTGAAGCTGCTGCTGCTGCTGCTGCTGCTAAGTCACTTCTGTTGTTTACAACTCTGTGCCACCCCATAGATGGCAGCCCATCAGGCTCCCCCATCCCCAGGATTCTCCAGGCAAGAACACTGGAGTAGGTTGCCTTTTCCTTCTCCAATGCATGAAAGTAAAAAGTGAAAGTGAAGTTGCTCAGTCATGTCCAACTCTTCGCGACCCCATGGACTGCAGCCTACCAGGCTCCTCTGTCTATGGGATTTTCCAGGCAAGAGTACTGGAGCTAGGAGAGATTATGTCTGACTCCTAATCCTGACAACAGGTAGTGGAAACTCAAGTATTCAATCACCTTTTAGAAAAGCTGTTCAGATTTACCAGAATCAAGGAAGAAAGTTACATTTTTTGATTATCAACTTTGAACTGTAAGTAGCCACATCTTTTAAACTGCATATAATGGCAATCTTACTTGAAGGCTAGCCTGGCATGCATTGTTCAAACTATGACTTAGTGAGAGCTAAGATTTAGGAAATTACTACGGCAATTTTCTCTTTTCTTCACAATACTAAAACTCCCAATTTCAGCTAAGGTCATGACCACATTTCTTAGTTTCCTTTATAACTAGATGTAGCCATGTCTTTAATTGCTGACCAATGAGAAATAGATGGAACTGTCATGTAGTTTCAGTAAACTTCCTCAAACAAAGTTGAAATATGCACTTTGTCCCTTTCATCTCCATTCCTTCTTTCTCCTTAAAGCTTGGGTCTGATGACTTGAACTCTAGTCACCATCTTGGACTTTGAGGACAAAGGCCTCACTTTAGAGACGGCAGACCAGTGAGTTGAAGAGTCCAAGTTTTTGAGGACTTTGTAAAGCAGAGTTGTCATTCATTCCTGGACTGCCCACTTCCTACTTGTACACAAGAAAGAAATGTCTTCCTTGAGCTCCTATAATTTGAGTCTTCGTTGCTTACAGTCAGTGCTAATCTTAACAGGCTCATCACAGAGACAGGGATTGTCATGTGTCAGCAGCTTCCAAAGTCATAGAGCCTTCTGTCCCTTTAAAAAAATAATTCCCTGGATATCTTCATAGACTCACTTCCCTCCACAAAAAGCCTAAAGCCCTCAAGCACTGGGTACTCAATTACCACATATTGTCAATAAAGTCAATTAAATGTCATTAAGTTTCTTTTTTTTTTTCTATTTCTTTATTTTATTCCTCACTGTTATTTTTACTTGCACATGCTGTTTAATCTGGTTTGTCAAACTTCTGCCTTTGTGCTCTTTGAAAGCTTTCATTATAGTTTTCATGTTAAAGGGATCCTGATACTTTTACCCTCTCCTCACTAGATGATGTAAGGTTGAAGGATCAGAACAGACCCAAGGGCAAAGGAAAAATGAAATCAAATGCTCTCAGCAACTCACCAGGAAGCTTTGTTTTTTTACCTAGAACATCTATGTCTTATAGATTTACTTTCTCTCATTTTTGATGAGAACATAAACCCACAGCCTCACAGACAGAAAAGAAACTTATGGTTACCAAAGGAAAGTAGTGGGGTAAGAGGAGGCTGAATTAGGAATATGGGATTAACAGATACACATTATGTATATAAAATAGATGAGTTTTACTATATAGCACAGAGAACTATATCTAGTATCTCATAATAACCTATATTGGAAAAGAATTTTAAATACATACAGAGAAGGCAATGGCACCACACTCCAGTACTCTTGCCTGGAGGATCCCAGGGACGGGGGACCCTGGTGGGCTGCCGTCTATAGGGTTACACAGAGTCGGACATGACTGAAGTGACTTAGCAGTCACGTATACATACACACACATATATATAATCACAATGCTATATATCTGAAACTAACATAATATTGTAAATCAACTATACTTCAATTGAAAAAAAGTAAGTTAAAGAAAGAATATAAATCCACTAACCAGAAACTCTCCCTTTATCTTCTATATGCTGAGAACACCACATGAATATGTAGTAGGCAATTAAGTATTCACAACAATCGAAGGGAAACCCCAAATCTAAAACTCTGATCTTTATTTATGATATTTTCTTATTCGTCTAAAACCTGTTCTTTCATTCACTTCACCAGAAGCTCAGGGAAAATTGTTACTTCAGCAGGAGGTAACCCAGAGGGGAGGCTGGGAGACTGGGGATGAGAGAGGGCATTGGAGGAGGCTTTATGCAGTCTCAGGGCTGCCATTCTGCCCACCCTGAATTCACACCCAGTCCACTCTCTACCGTGGGCCAAACCCCACGCACGCACCACCCAGTCGCTGAGTCCCACGGCAGTGTGAGTGGGCCAGAAGGAGCAGAGGGCATCTNGGGATGAGAGAGGGCATTGGAGGAGGCTTTACGCAGTCTCAGGGCTGCCATTCTGCCCACCCTGAATTCACACCCAGTCCACTCTCTACCGTGGGCCAAACCCCACGCACGCACCACCCAGTCGCTGAGTCCCACGGCAGTGTGAGTGGGCCAGAAGGAGCAGAGGGCATCTCCCGAGCTGGGCAGCTCTCTTAGAGACCAGCAGGACAGGGAGGCACTTCCTTAGAGTCGTACTGTCTTCAAATTTGGCCCAGTCGATTCTCACAGCAAGGCTGCACGCACACACGGCAATGTCTGCTCCACGTGCTGCACCTGCCTGGCATCAGCCCCACGCACCTTTCTCACTGAAAAAGCAGGGGAAGTAAGTGAGCCTGGAGGCTGCCCACACTTGCTGGTACTACCTCTGATCTGCCCAACAGCAGATGAGCTTCAGTCTCTGTTGCATGAGCCCAAGTCCATCAAGCTCATTGCCTCTGTGCAAGGTTTGACCAGAAAGGGGGCCCGATAAACCCTCAATGAAATCAGCTGGCCAGCTCTCAGGATCTGACTGAGAGAAATATTTGGATAGAATCAACCAACTGCTATGAACAAAAAATTAAGCGAGAGAACTTCCGGTAATGGAAGGATACTGAGGCAAAGTGAAATAGCAATAAGCAAACAATAGCAATAGCTAACACTTAGTGAGCATTTACTGGGTAAAATGTTACGCTATATACGTTGAATAAAAGTCCTTTATCAGATATGTCTGTTGCAAATACATTCTTCCAGTCTGTGGCATATCTTATTCTGTAGGTAGTATCTTTCTCAGAGCAGAAGTTTTGTTTTAAGTTCAATTCATCAATTTTTTTCTTTCCTGGATTATGCCTCTGGTGTTACATCTAAAAAGTCATTGTCATACCCATGGGCATCTAGATTTTCTCTTAGGTTGTATTCTGGAAGTCTTACAGTTTTGCTTTACATTTAAGTCTATGAATTATTTTGTGTTCATTTTTGTGAAGTGTGTAAGATATGTTTCTAGGTATTTTTTTGTACATGGATATCCAGTTGTTCTAAGCATTGTACTGCTTTTGTGCCTTTTCAAAGATCAGGTGACTACATGTATGTGGGTCTATTTCTGAGGTCTCTATTCCATTCCAATGATCTGTTTATCTGTGCTTTCAACACTGCCACACTGTCTTGATTACTATAGCTTTACAGTAAATTTTAAAATTAGGTAGTTTCAGATTTTCAAATTTGCTCTTTTCCTTCAATGCTGTGTTGCATATTTTGCATCTTTTGCTGTCCATATAAACTTTAGAATAAGTAATTATCCTCCAATTAAAATAAATAAATTTTTTAAAAGAAAAAATATTATAAGCAATTATCCTCCAATTGAAAATAAATTTTAGTTTCCTTTGCTGTGCAGAAGCTTTTAAGTTCAATTAGGTCCCATCTGTTTATTTTTGCTTTTATTTCCAATATTCTGGGAGGTGGGTCATAGAGGATCCTGCTGTGATGTATGTCGGAGAGTGTTTTGCCTGTGTTCTCCTCTAGGAGTTTTATAGTTTCTGGTCTTACACTTAGATCTTTAATCCATTTTGAGTGCATTTTTGTGTATGGTGTTAGAAAGTGATCTAGTTTCATTCTTTTACAAGTGGTTGACCAGTTTTCCCAGCACCACTTGTTAAAGAGATTGTCTTTACTCCATTGTATATTCTTGCCTCCTTTATCAAAGATAAGGTATCCATATGTGTGTGGATTTATCTCTGGGCTTTCTATTTTGTTCCATTGATCTATATTTCTGTCTTTGTGACAGTACCATACTGTCTTGATGACTGTGGCTTTGTAGTAGAGCCTGAAGTCAGGCAGGTTGATTCCTCCAGTTCCCTTCTTCTGTCTCAAGATTGCTTTGGCTATTCGAGGTTTTTTGTACTTCCATACAAATTGTGAAATTATTTGTTCTAGCTCTGTGAAAAATACCACTGGTAGCTTGATAGGGATTGCATTGAATCTATAGATTACTTTGGGTAGTATACTCATTTTCACTATATTGATTCTTCC
>SJYX01015308.1:366906-396262 GCA_006410675.1 Oreotragus oreotragus | reverse complement strand
ATCCCTGGGTTGGGAAGATCCCCTGGAGAAGGAAATGGCAACCCACTCCAGTATTCTTGCCTGGAGAATCCCATGGATGGAGAAGCCTGGTGGGTTACAGTCCACGGGGTTGCAAAGAGTTGGACACGACTGAGCGACTTCACTCACTCACTCACTCAGACTGCAGCACACAAGGATTCCTTGACCTTCACCAACTCCTGGAGCTTGCTCAAACTCATGTCCATCAAGTCAGTGATGCCATTCGAACACTTCACCTCTGTTGTTGCCTTCTCCTCCTGCCTTCAATCTTTCCCAGCATCAGGGTCTTTTCCAATGAGTCAGTTCTTCACATCAGGTGGCCAAAGTATTGGAGTTTCAGCTTCAGCATCAGTCCTTCAAATGAATATTCAGGACTGATTTCCTTTAGGATGGACTGGTTGGATCTCTTTGCAGTCCAAGGGACTCTCAAGAGTCTTCTCCAACACCACAGTTCAAAAGCATCAAACTTCAGCACTCAGTTTTCTTTATAGTCCAACTCTCACAACCATACACGACTATTGGAAAACCATAGCTTTCACTAGATGGACCTTTGTCGGCAGAGTAATGTCTCTGCTTTTTAATATGCTATCTAGGTTGAGCATAGCTTTTCTTCCAAAGAGCAAGCGTCCTTTAACTTCATGGCTGCAGTTACCATCTGCAGTGATTATGGAGCCCAAAATAACAAAGTCTCTCACTCTTCCCATTGTTTCCCCATCTATTTGCCATGAAGTGATGGGACTGGATGCCATGATCTTAGGTTTCTGAATGTTGAGCTTTAAGCCAACTTTTTCACTCTCCTCTTTCCCTTTCATCAAGAGGCTCTTTATTTCTTTTTTGCTTTCTGCCATAAGGGTGGTGTCATCTGCGTATTTGAATTTATTGATATTTCTCCCGGCAATCTTGATTCCAGCTTGGGCTTCATCCAGCCTGATGTTTCACATGATGTACTCTGCATATAAGTTAAATAAGCAGGGTGACAATATATAGCCTTGATGTTTATGTAGTTCCTTTCCCAATTTGGAACCAGTCTGTTGTTCCATGTCCAGTTCTAACTGCTGCTTCTTGATCTGCATACAGATTTCTCCGGAGGCAGGTCAGGTGGTCTGGTATTCCCATCCCACAGTTTGTTGAGATTCACACAGTCAAAGGCTTTGGTGTAGTCAATGAAGCAGATGTAGATGTTTTTCTGGAACTCTTGCTTTTTCAATGATCCAACAGATGTTGACAATTTGATCTCTGGTTCCTCTGCCTTTTCTAAAACCAGCTTGTACATCTGGGAGTTTACGGTTCATGTATTGCTGAAGCCTGGCTTGGAGAATTTTGAGTGTTACTTTGCTAGCATGTGAGATGAGTGCAACTGTGGGGTAGTTTGAACATTCTTTGGCATTGCCTTTCTTTGGGATTGGAATGAAAACTGACCTTTTCCAGTCCTGTGGCCACTGCTGAGTTTTCCAAATTTGCTGGCATATTGAGTACAGCACTTTCACAGCATCATCTTTTAGGATTTGAAATGGCTCAGCTGGAATTCTATCACCTCCACTAACTTTGTTCATAGTGATGCTTCCTGAGGCCCACTTGACTTTGCATTCCAGTATATCTGGCTCTAGGTGAGTGATCACACCATCATGGTTATCCGGGTCATGAAGATCTTTTTGGTACAGTTCCTCTGTGTATTCTTACCACCTTTTCTTAATATCTTCTGCTTCTGTTAGGTCCCTACCATTTCTGTTCTTTATTGTGCTCATCTTTTGCGTGATCCTCCACTAACTTTGTTCATAGTGATGCTTCCTGAGGCCCACTTGACTTTGCATTCCAGTATATCTGGCTCTAGGTGAGTGATCACACCATCATGGTTATCCGGGTCATGAAGATCTTTTTGGTACAGTTCCTCTGTGTATTCTTACCACCTTTTCTTAATATCTTCTGCTTCTGTTAGGTCCCTACCATTTCTGTTCTTTATTGTGCTCATCTTTTGCGTGAAAATTTCCCTTGGTATCTCTAATTTTCTTGAAGAGATCTCCAGTCTTTCCCATTCTATTGTTTTCCTCTATTTCTTTGCACTGATCATTGAGGAAGGGTTTCTTATCTCTCCTTGCTATTCTTTAGAACTCTGCATTCAAATTGGTATATTGTTGTTTTTCTCCTTTGCTTTTTACTTCTCTTCTTTTCTCAGGTATTTGTAAGGCCTCCTCGGGCAACCATTTTGCCTATTTGCATTTCTTTTTCTTGGGGATAGTCTTGCTTCCTGTCTCCTGTACAGTGTCATGAATCTCCACCCATAGTTCTTCAAGAACTCTGTCTATCATATCGAATCCTTTGAATCTATTTCTCACTTCCACTGTATAATCGTAAGGGGTTTGATTTAGGTCATACCTGAATGGTCTAGTGGTTTTCCCTACTTTCTTCAGTTTAAGTCTGAATTTGGCAATAAGGAGTTCATGATCTGAGCCACAGTCAGCTCCCGGTCTTGTTTTTGCTGAATGTATAGAGCTTCTCCAACTTTGGCTGCAAAGAAGATAATCTATCTGATTTCTGTGTTGACCATCTGATGATGTCCATGTGTAGAGTTTTCTCTTGTGTTATTGGAAGATAGAGTTTGCTATAACCAGTGCATTCTCTTAGCAAAACTCTGTTAACCCTTTGCCCTGCTTCATTTTGTACTCCAAGGCCAAATTTGCCTGTTACTCCAGGTATCTCGTGACTTTCTACTTTTGTATTCCAGTCCCCTATAATGAAAATGACATTTTTTTGGGGTGTTACTTCTAGAAGGTCTTGTAGGTCTTCACAGAATTGTTCAACTTCAGCTTCTTCAGCATTACTGGTTGGGACATAGACTTGGATTACTGTGATATTGAATGGTTTGCCTTGGAAACAAACAGATCATTCTGTCATTTTTGAGATCATCGTTTTGACAGTCTCAAGCACTAAGACATCCTGTGAAAAACTGTCAACATCTGGAGGTGCTCAGACTTTCAGCCAGTACATAGATCCACTGAGGTAAAAAGATCAACACATATTGCAAAAGTTATTTAACTGATTTTAACAAGTGGACAGTCTGGTTAATTTGGCATATTCCTCCGTTATAACTTAATTTCATCATATACATGCTACTAGACTTGACACTGTCAGCTATCACACAACATAGACTAATGTGACACTGACCCAGATCACTGAGGTCCCTACTCTAAAATGCAATGGATGTTTTGAAAGCACAGAGAGTGGCATCACCTGAAATCATTTAACAAGAGCAAACCCTATGAGACTGAATATTGTCATCATAGGCCACATCCTAGGCTTTATGTCCAGAAATGGCTTAACTTTCATACTGAGTGGGAGAAGAAATAAATCACACTTCATTCTCTTTGCCCAGAAACTATTTACAAGTGAGATCAGACTTTGGGAAAGGCCTTTCTTTAAGCAGGAAAAATAGTACTTCTCCTTTCTGTGTAAACTTCCTACCAAATAAAATTCAGTTGAGTTTTCACTTACAGGTGAACAACTGGCAGATAAATTATTGCTGAGTTTCTGAAAGTACACAGTTCAGGGCACAGAGTAGGCTCTTGAAAAATAATTTTAAAAGATTCAATGAGTAAAAGAAAGAACCACACTGAGTGATTTTTTTTTTTTTTTTTTAAGGAATGGGTTACATTATCTTGAACTTACATCTGTGTCCTGAATAGGGTTATTTGTGTAAGAGGATCCAAGCTGTGGGCTTCCTGCATACTCTGCCATTCCACTGGGCATGCATAGAGAGCAGATGAGCAGCAGTTTATTCCCATAAGGACCCCAAGTGTCTCATGGGAGAATCAGTGACTGAATGCAGTGAGGCTCAGAGATATCACAGTTGTTGAAAGTAAGTCTAAGCATCTCAGTTCTCCGATCATTTTCATCCTGAGGAAGAGATGGTAGGTACTGTATCGGTTTCCTGTGGCTGCTGTAACAAATTACCACATCCTTGTCACTTAAAACAACATTCATTTATTCTCTTGCAGTTCTAGAGGCCAGAGATTCAAACTCATTATCCCTGAGCAAAAATCAGCACGAAGCAGGGCTCCTTCCAGACACTCTTTGGAAACACCCATTCCTGCCTCTTCCAGCTTTTATAGCTTCAACATCCTATGGCTTGTGGCCACATCCATCACTCCAGTCGTCAAGGCCAGCACCTTTGCATCTCCCTCGTCTCTGGCTACAGACCATTTTCTCTTCTTTGTCTGGCATGTCTGCCTTTTGTAGGGATGCATGTGATTACAATTGGGACCCACCCTGATAATCCAAGATAATCTCCCCATCTCAAGAATCTTAATTTAATCACATCTGCAAGTTTAGTTCAGTTCAGTTCAGTTGCTCAGTCGTGTCCAACTTTTTACAACCCCATGAATCGCAGCACGCCAGGCCTCCCTGTCCATCACCAACTCCTGGAGTTCACTCAGACTTGCGTCCATTAAGTCAGTGATGCCATCCAGCCATCTCATCCTCTGTTGTCTCCTTCTTCTCCTGCCCCCAATCCCTCCCAGCATCAGAGTCTTTTCCAATGAGTCAACTCTTTGCATGAGGTGGCCAAAGTACTGGAGTTTCAGCTTTAGCATCATTCTTTCCAAAGAAATCCCAGGGTTGATCTCCTTCAGAATGGACTGGTTGGATCTCCTTGCAGTCCAAGGAACTCTCAAGAGTCTTATCCAACACCACAGTTCAAAAGCATCAATTCTTCAGTGCTCAGCCTTCTTCACAGTCCAACTCTCACATCCATACATGACTACTGGAAAAACCATNGAGTCGATGCCATCCAACCATCTCATCCTCTCTCGTCCCTTCTCCTCCTGCCTTCAATCTTTCCTAGCCTCAGGGTATTTTCCAATGAGTTGGCTCTTTGCATCATTGAAGCTTCAGCATCAGTCCTTCCAGTGAATGTTCAGGATTGATTTCCTTTAGGATTAGCTGGTTTGAACTTCTCACTGTCCAAGAGACCCCTAAGAGTCTTCCCTAGCACCACAGTTTGAAAGAACCAATTCTTTGCCACCCAGCCTTCTTTATGGTCCAACTCTCACATTCTTACATGACTACTGGAAAAACCATAGCTTTGACTACACAGACCATTGTTGGCAAAGTGATGTCTCAGCATTTTAACATTCTAAGTTTGCCATAGGTTTTCTTCCAAGGACCAAGTGTCTTTTAATTTCATGGCCACTGTCACCATCTGCAGTGATTTTGGAGCCCCAAAAATTAAGTCAGCCACTTTCCCCATCTATTTACCATGAAGTGAGGGACCAGAGGCCATTGATTTTCATTTTTTGAGTGTTGAGTTTTAAGCCAACTTTTTCACCCTCCCCTTTTCACCTTCATCAAGAGGCTGTTTACTTCCTCCTCACTTTCTGCCATAACGGTGGTGTCATCTGCATATCTGAGGTTATTGTTATTTCTCCCTGCAATCTTGATTCCAGCTTGTGCTTCATCCAGCCTGCCTGACATTTCTCATGATGCACTAAGTTAAATTAGCAGGGTGACAATATACAGCTTTGACCTACTCCTTTCCCAATTGTGAACCAGTGTATGTACGTAGAAAAAGGAAAAGATTCTGGCTCACTTGTATACAAACTCACAGAAGAACAATTGCCTACTCTTCATTACACTCCCTTCTCTTTTACATAGCAGCCATTTCTCTAGTGTCCGTTAAGATTACAATACACACAAAATCTGTTTCTAAAATTTTGCCTCATACTTTTTACAATTAACAATATGAATCACCTGTACCATTCTTTAAGATTTTCATTCAATATATGTTTAAAGCAAATACCTATTATCATCACATACTATTCAAAGATTGTGATTAATTTGAGCCAGGACATGTGTAAAACCAGGGCCACCCATCCACCCATGGAACTATGATTTATATTGGTATGAAAATCAGTCTTTCACCTTTCATAATCTACACTACATCTAGTAGGTTGTCAGTGTGATGTCATAAAATGAAACTGCATTTTTTCATTCACAGATAGGAGACCACAAACCTGAAGACTAAAGAAATCAAGTGGCATTTCCACAGAATTTTTTCCCTGACACAAAAATGTTTAATTTGTACACTACTCATCCTATCCAAGTAGTAAGTATAGAAATGTAGACATCCAAACCCTTTACACTAACCTAGAATTATCTGGTTCTGTTCCTTGTTCAAAGAATGTGAGGTAAAATAATTGCACTAGAAATAGTCTGTGAAAAAGTCTAAATATAAAGACAGACTAGTGGGTCAGACAGTAACTGGATTTACCTATCCTCATCCTTCTTTATTAAAGCTTTTCTACTTTCATATATCACAAAGTCCACAGCATTAAAATTTAACCAACAAAAATTTCCTGACAGAGTTTCAGTTATCAGGCGAACGATCCACAAGAGGATAAGAGAACTCTGTCTAGATGAGAAAAGAGGAGCATTTGGTATAAGACATTCAAGTAAGCGCCCAATTGTAATAAAAAGCATCATAAAAATTGAATATATCTGAGGAGGTCTGTACCCAGTTTTTGGACACTGCTGGGGAGCAGCTAACCTTGGATTTCAGCTAAGATTTTTTAATATAGATATTTCTTTTTTAAATGATGCTCGAAGAATGCAGTCTAATAGTACTTATTCATATAAAACGATATTCTGTAACAGAGTGAAGTAGACATAAAGTTCCCAAAAAATAGTTTTTTGTTTGTTTGTTTGTTTTTGAAGAGGTGGGACTCAAGTGGGAACTCCATGCCCTTAGAGGAAGGGAAGTCTATGAATCAGGGAAGACCAAGAGGAATGACTTCTGATGTGAGGACTGCAGGGGATGAAGGGCGTTCCACGTGGCAGCTGGAACAAAGTCATACCTTGTGAATGTGTCAAAAATATGATAGGTAGTAAAGATGGAACTGAACTGAAGGAGGGGTGTTTGAATGTAATGCAGTAGGTAAAAGGGAGTCATTTTATTCTTTTGAATTCAGCAATGGTATGGCCCACAGGTAATCAGAATCTACTTACCTTATTCCAACTCTTTTTGTTCATTTATAAATCTTAAACTACGTCTTACTATCAGATGACTTCCATTTCAGAAATACTAGGGTGCACAGGTAAGCAATGTGGGAAAATGAAAGACCTCATAAAATTATGACTCAGAGACTGAACTAATTTTAATTCTTAAGATATATCCTTCATACATGAAATTTTCTTTCAAGAAAAGGCTAAACATGAAGCAGGGGGCTCAAAATATGTCCAAGTAGTCATTTTTCTTACTTTCTTTGAATGTTGAAATACAAAGAAGGACTTTGCTATCTGCCACAATGAGTAGAAAAATAAGGAATTTTAATATTTTGTTCAACTTTTCATTTAGCTTGATTTTAAAGTTATATAATAAATTTCAATGCTATTCATGGAACTCAAGTTAATTAAGTCTTGCTATTCATTCCTTCAATAAATAATTACCAAATAACTATTTATTATGTGTTGGTTAGATAAATATATAAGACATGCTGTCTTCAAGAGCTCAAAATCTAATCGTGTTTAAATTAGTTTCCATTTAAGATCTTTCCCAGACATATGTGGGGATTTATGACACTGCTCTGCTTTATCGTTCTCTGAATAAACTGATAAACATTTTGAAATATTTTAATTCCCTGGCAGAACTTATCCTCAGTATTAATGCTCCCACTTCTGCAAAACACATTAAATCCTTTAATTTGATGAAGAAATGAGTGTTTTATTTATTTATTCAGTTATTTCACCCACCTGTGTGATGTCCTGATCTGTGCCAGGGAGGCCTTATGAAAGAGGTCAGCTTTATAAAGCAAGGCAGGGGTCCACCTTAGGAGAGTTCTAGCCTTCAATAAACAAACAAACAGGAAGGAGTAAGTCCAGGGAAGCTCAGGTACTGTTAGATCCCATCAGCACTGTGGAGTATGTAGAAGAGACATGTCTTCCCTAGTGGAGAGGATTTCAAACTTGGGTGTAAGTAGTTGAGGAGATCTTAAGGGATTGGTGGGGCTTCCCTGCTAGCTCAGCTGGTAAAGAGTCCGCCTGCAATGCAGGAGTCCCCGGTTCCATTCCTGAGTTGGGAAGATCCACTTAAGAAGGGATAGGCTACCCACTCCAGTATTCTTGGGCTTCCCTTGTGGCTCAGCTGGTAAAGAATCCACCTTCAATGCGGGAGACCTGGGTTTGATCTCTGGGTTGGGAAGATCCCCTGGAGAAGGGAAAGGCTACCCACTCCAGTATTTTGGCCCAGAGAATTCCATGGACTGTACAGCCCATGGGGTGGCAAAGAGTCAGATACTACTGAGCAACTTTCACTTTCAGCTGTCACTGAGGGTAAATAATTCAATCTGCTGTGCTTGTTTCCTCTTTAGAAATATCACAGTAGCAAGGCAACCGTTAGATTATGAAAAGATATTAAGCTCTTAGAGGAGTGGCTGGTACACAGTAAAAGCTCAGTTAACATCGGTTATTCAATTAGTTTAAAAGCCTTTACTGCCACCCTTTAGTTACCTCAAGCAATTTCTTCCATTCCTGGTTCAGACATTTGCACATCAGTTCAGTTCAGTTGTTCAGTCATGTCTGACTCTTTGCGACCCCATGGACTGCAGCATGCCAGGCCTCCCTGTCCATCACCATCTCCTGGAGTTTACCCAAACTCATGTCTATTGAGTCGGTGAGGCCATCCAACCATCTCATCCTCTGTCGTCCCCTTCTCCTCCTGCCTTCAGTCTTTCCCAGCATCAGGTCAGTTCTTCACATCAGGTGGTCAAAGTATTGGAGCTTCAGCTTCAGCATCAGTCCTTCCAATAAATATTCAAGACTGATTTCCTTTAGGATGGACTGGTTGGATCTCCTTGTAGTCCAAGGGACTCTCAAAAGTCTTCTCCAACACCACCTTTTGCATATACAGTTGTACAAGTCCATCTGTCTGAAGCTCATTGACAAGTGATGCGTGGCATTCATACCCCACATATTGAGTGGATGTTAGGATCCAGGCCTACACTTATATGCGAAATGTAACCAAATAAACTGATTTTTCTTTCCCATACTATGTTAAATAATAGTGTTGATTGAACTTATCCATCTGTTATTTCTGTTCAATATTGCCATAACAGCAATATTGAAAAAAGACACATTTCAAGTGGATACTTTGACCTCTTTCAGGACACTTGGCCTTGTAAAATGATTGAGCAGATGTGTACAACCTGAAATGCACATGGTACACTGAGAAGTAAAATGAAATTTAGGGTCTATTTTTATCTCTATAGAACAAATAAAGACCTGACTTGATTGGGATTGTAGAAAATCTTAATGCCGCATACAAGTTGTCACTTAAGTCATCTCCTATAAGTTTTAGACAAAGAGATTTTCATGTTTCTGTCAAAGTGATATACATTTTCACTTGAAAATGTGAAAGTTTTCTTAAGATAAGACTTATAAGTAATTACTGGTGAAACTGAAATGATTCTCCTTGAACCTTAAGAATTATGTATGCTGTCTTCAATATGCCTCACATTAATGATTCTAAAATTGTTAATTTTTTATGTCCTAATAGTGTTCAGTTATAGCCTTAAATTTGACTCTAGTGAAATATATTCCTACAAAATATCTTTCTACTTTTGTAAATTAAAACTCAGTAGAAAATGATTTCATTTATGCAAGGTTATGCTGAGTTCTCTTACTGAGTATGTTCTGTATATTTTAATGACTCTTATTATACTTCTTTAAAAAACATTTTATTATAATTTTTAATTCTTTCAAATGAATCACCTAGTTTTACCTACTAATATATTAGGGAGATATAGACATATACTTAATTATTATCCAACTAAAATCATTTGGATTAAGGCAAAATTCATTTTATTGTAAAAGTCTCTTTCAAAGTTCTGAAAGGGATTTAAAGTACATATAATAGAGGGAGTTATTTATGTTGTTACTGTTGTTCCTGATCTTTCACAAAGTCAAGTAAGGGACAGTGGCTAATTTCTTATTTATAATCTTACTGTAAATGTAGTATAATATTCCAATTAGATATATCTCCAGGTTTCATAGTAGAACAATTCTGAATCTCAACTAAGTGGATTTTTCAAAAGTAGTCCATCTGCAAAGTTACATGTAAAGAACATAAGTTGAGTAAAACTTCTTTCTCCCACCAGAAATCTACTCTTTGACATTAATTCAGTTCAGTTCAGTCGCTCAGTCGTGTCTGACTCTTTGTGAGGACCCACGAAATGTAGCATGCCAGGCCTCCCTGTCCATCACTAACTCCCAGAGTTTACTCAAACTCATTCCTGTTGAGTTGGTGATGCCATCTAACCATCTCATCCTCTGTCATCCCCTTCTTCTCCTGCTTTCAATCTTGCCCAGCATCAGGGTCTTTTACTCTGAGTCAACTCTTTGCATCAGGTGGCCAAAGTATTGGAGTTTCAGCTTCAGCATCAGTCCTTCCAATGAACACCCAGGACTGATCTCCTTTAGAATGGACTGGTTGGATCTCCTTGCAGTCCAAGGGACTCTCAAGAGTCTTCTCCAACACCACAGTTCAAAAGTATCAGTCCGTCGGTGCTCAGCTTTCTTTATAGTCCAACTCTCACATCCATACATGACCACTGGAAAAACCATAGCCTTGACTAGATGGACCTTTGTTCACAAAATAAAGTCTCTGCTATTTAATATGCTGTCTAGGTTGGTCATAACTTTCCTTCCAAGGAGTAACCGTCTTTTAATTTCATGGCTACAGTCACCATTTGTAGTGATTTTGGAGCACAAAAGATAAAGTCAGCCACTGTTTCCACTGTTTCCCATCTATTTGCCATGAAATGATTGGACCAGATGCCACAATCTTAGTGTTCTGAATGTTGAGTTTTAAGCCAACTTTTTCACCCTCCTCTTTCACTTTCATAAAGCTCTTTCTTCTTTGCTTTCTACCATAAGGGTACTGTTATCTGCATATCTGAGGTTATTGATATTTCCCTACAATCTTGATTCCAATCCAGCATTTCTCATGATGTACTCTGCACATAAGTTAAATAAGCAGGGTGACAATATACAGCCTTGACGTACTCCGTTCCCTATTTGGAACCAGTCTGTTGTTCCACGTCTGGTTCTAACTGTTGCTTCTTGACCTTCATACAGATTTCTCAGGAGGCAGGTCAGGTGGTCTGCTATTCCCATCTCTTTCAGAATTTTCCACACTTTGTTGTGACCCACACAGTCAAAGGATTTGGCATAGTCATTAAAGCAGAAATAGGTGTTTTTCTGGAACTCACTTTTTTGATGATCCAGTGGATGTTGGCAATTTGATCTCTGGTTCCTCTGCCTTTTCTAAATCCAGCTTGAACATCAGGGAGTTCACGGTTCACGTATTGCTGTAGCCTGGCTTGGAGAATTTTGAGCATGTGAAATGAACGCAATTGTGAGGTCGTTTGAGCATTCTTTGGCATTGCCTTTCTTTGGGATTAGAATGAAAACTGACCTTTTCCAATCCTGTGGCCACTGCTGAGTTTTCCAAAATGGTTTGCATATTGAGTGCAGCACTTTCACAGCATCATCTTTTAGGATTTGAAATAGTTCAACTGGAATTCCATCACCTCTACTAGCTTTGTTTGTAGTGATGCTTCCTAAGGCCTACTTGACTTCACACTTCTGGATGTCTGGCTCTAGGTGAGTGATCACAGCATTGTGGTTATCTGAGTCATTAAGATGTTTTTTTGTATAGTTCTTCTGTGTATTCCTACCACCTCTTCTTAATATCTTCTGCTTCTGTTAGGTCCATACACTTTCTGTCCTTTATTGTGCCCATTTTTGCATGAAATGCTCCCTTAGTATCTCTAATATTCTTGAAGAGATCTCTAGTTAGTCCCATTCTCTTGTTTTCCTCTGTTTCTTTGCACTGATTACTGAGGAAGTCTTTCTTATCTCTCCTTGCTATTCTTTGGAACTCTGCATTCCGATGGGTATATCTTTCCTTTTCTCCTTTGCCTTTCACTTCTTTTCTTTTCACAGTTATTTGTAAGGCCTCCTCAGATAACCATTTTGCCTTTTTGCATTTCTTTTTCTTGGGAATGGTCAACACCCCTGTCTCCTGTACCTTGTCAGGAACCTCCATCCATAGTTTTTCAGGCACTCTGTATATCAGATCTAATCCCTTGAGTCTATTTCTCACTTCCACTGTGTAATCATGAAGGATTTGATTTAGGTTGTATTTGAATTGTCTAGTGCCTTTCCCTATTTTCTTCAATTTAAACCTGAATTTGGCAATAAGGAGTTCATGATCTGAGCCACAGTCAGCTCCCGGTCTTTTTTTGTTTGTTTTTCTGACTGTATAGAGCTTCTCCATCTTTGTCTGTGAAGAATATAATCTATCTGATTTTGGTATTGACCATCTGGTGATATCCATGTATAGTCTTCTCTTGTGTTGCTGAAAGAGTATTTTTGCTATGACCAGTGCATTCTCTTGGCAAAACTCTGTTAGCCTTTTCCCTGCTTCATTCTTTACTTTACGGCCAAATTTGCTTGTTACTACAGGTAACAGGGGTTCCTACTTTTGTATTCCAGTCCCCTGTAATGAAAAGGACATCTTTTTTTGGATGTTAGTCTAGAAGGTCTTGTAGGTCTTCACAGAACTGTTCAACTTCAGCTTCTTCAGCATTACTGGTCAGGGCATAGACTTGGATTACTGTGATATTGAATGGTTTGCCTTGGAAACGAACAGAGATCATTCTGTTGTTTTTGAGATTGTATCCAAATACTGCATTTGGATTCTTTCATTGACTATGATGGCTATTCCATTTCTTCTAAGGGATTTTTCCCCACAGTAGTAGATATAATGGTCTTCAGAGTTAAATTCACCCATTCTAGTCCATTTTAGTTCACTGATTCCTCAATGTCGACATTCACTCTTTCCATCTCCTGTTTGACCACTTCCAATTTGCCTTGATTCATGGACCTGACATTCCAGGTTTCTATGCAATGTTGTTCTTTACAGCATCAGACTTTACTTCCATCACCAGTCACATCCACAACTGGGTGTTGTTTTTGCTTTGGCTCCATCTCTTCATTCTTTCTAGAGTTATTTCTCCACTGATCTCCAGTAGCATATTGGACATCTAATGACCTAGGGAGTTCATCTTTCAGTTTCCAATCTTTTTGCCATTTCATACTGTTCACGGGGTTCTCAAGGCTAGAATACTGCAGTGGTTTGCCGTTCCCTTCTCCAGTGGAGCATGTTTTGTCAGAACTCTTTAACCATAACCTGTCTGGCCCTACACGGAATGGCTCATTATGCAAATTTAATTCAGTATAATTCTGCAAATGAAATATATTTTGTCAGAAATCCAGAAATGCAACTAAAGCCACCAAGTCAATAAGTAATATATAGTAAGAGTTTGGACTTCCTTGATGGCTTGGTGGTAAAGAATCTTCCTGCAGTGCAGGAGATGCCAGTTCCATCCCTGTGTTGGGAAGATCCCCTGGAGGAGGTTAGGGCAACTCACTCCAATATTCTCGCCTGGAGAATTCCATGGAAGAGAATCCTGGTGGGCTACAGTCCATTCGGTCGCACAGAGGCCCAACTGAGGAGACTAAGCAGAAGCAACAGCAGTTCACAAGCTTCCAAACTCAAAGGCAGCTTTGAAGCTCAGGGACAAGAATTACAAGTAGGCTTATCAAGTGAAAATGAGGAAGGTGTTTACCGTTACAATGCATGATTGGCTGCTTGGTTATTACAATGGGAGTGTCCAGATGGCAGGTAACTGGTTAAAAGTGATTATCTCATACTATTTTTAAGAAGATAAGTTAGGTTTCTTTTATGATTATTAGAGGCTATTACCTAAAGTTCACTTACATTTATAAAATAAGCAAGATTTAGTTTTACTTACATGGTTTAAATGGCCTTGTCTGCTTAGGACAACTCAAGTCCAGTCTCTATTTTTATTTAATTTCATGAAGTTCAATGGAAAATAACTGTATTGTTTCCCATCATCGAGCAAAGCATATGACCTAATGAATTCTCTACTCACCCCGTGATTTTTGACAATTTCACTTAGAGTAGGCAATATTAATGACTACCCAAAGATGTCTATGTCCTAATCCTCAGAACCTGAGAATAAATAAGGTTACAAGGCAAAGAGAATTAAGATTGTAGATAGGATTACATTTGCTAATTAGGTGACTTTAAGAAGATTAGCCTAGGTTACACCAGATCTGGGCAGGCTTCCCTCGTGGCTCAGAGGTTAAAGCAACTGCCTCCAATGCGGAAGACTCGGGTTCGATCCCTGGGTCAGGAATGGTAAACCACTCCAGTACTCTTGCCTGGAGAATCCCATGGATGGAGAAGCCTGGTAGGCTACAGTCCACGGGGTCACAGAGAGTTGGACACGACTGAGCGACTTCACCTTCAAACCAGGTCAACCCAATATAATCAAAGGGGCCCCTAGTGCAAAGAAAAGGCAGAAGAGAATTAGAAATATGGCAGCAGGAAAAGGCCGCTGCTCCTAGCTTAGCTTCCAGGATGGAAGACTTGGGTCAAGAGCCAAGGACAGTGGGTGGATGGCCTTTAGAATCTAGAAAAGACACATAGGATTCTCTTCTAGAGCCCCTGCCCATACCATTTGGACAAAACTATAAAATAATATGTTTTTGTTTTGAGTGTCTACGTTTTTGTTAATTTGTTACAGCAGCACTAGGAAATAAATATACTACAACCCCACAGCACCACCATCTTAAGCACTTGACAGTAAGTTAGTTTTATTTTTACCAAAGGAATTCTAACAATTTGGCTTTACTCTATACAAAATTTTACATGTGTGTCTTTCGTATATTGCTCTGGGCCAAATCCAAACCACCAAAAGGTGATATTTCTATCTCAAGGGCTGGTCTCTTGGGCCAAGCGGCACTCAATTCACAATTTTGAAAATTAGCTACCCCATATTTAAGTAATCCAGCTCAGAAGCAGAAACCTAATTACTTAATTACTCTAGGGAATCTTCAAAATTCAATACACAGAAGCAGTTACATTTATTTTCAGAAAATACTCTTCCTTCCTAATTTAGTTCCTACAGTTCAGCTACACATACTTTGATTTCTGATTTCATATTTTATTAAAATACACATAAAATATATTTTAAAATAAAGATGATATTTAATAGGAAATTCCATAATTTACTTGCACTAAAGTTAAATGGTCTTCCACTTTGGGATTTTGTGAAAACTGATAGCATATTTATTTCTCTCTTAGGTATAAATTTTCAAATAAGCTTTCAATTCTCACAAGTAAAGCACTATCTTAATTCAATAGACCCATGATGGAAATATGTGACTTTGCCCTAAAGCCTATGTATTTTTATTTGTACAACACTGCATGTTTTATAAAACAGGGTTTGTTTGTTTGTTTTGAAACATGGATTTATGTCTAGGTAGGTAATATTTTTTTCATGTTCTGCTGACTATGGAAAATATTCCTAAAAAGTGAAAGAAAAAGAGCACTAAATTCATACCAAAATTTAAAATTATAAGTGTAAAATTATCATTATCTCATGTTTTTAAACCACAAATTATTCAGAACACATTCCACTACATGAACTATGCAGGGCTACAAAAGGGCAATGATCAATAAGGTAGCTCATTATCTGTAATACTTCTAATTACCAGTATGCTAGCACTGACAGTATGGTTTAACCAATGCATATTAAGAAAATTTGCTAACAGGATCTTGTTATCCTAATTTTTGCTGTGAAGTTTTATTAGAAAATCATGTTACTCATCTGAACTGCCACAACAGCAGCATCATCCCTAGGGTACATATTTTTTTTATGTCAAGGTTAATTTGAAATGATTTGCATAAGTACTACAGATGTTGCTATGGGGATAAGAACTGCGTATCTTCTGTGATGGACATCATATGATTGCTGTTACAGTCCTGGTGAGATTGGATTATTTGTTTTAATGTCATGCAAAGCAAGTCACATGATAGAGATCAGTATCTTTTTAATAGCATTTCATATTCTTAAATCAATCACCTTTTCACTTCTTCAGAATACTGTGTATATAAAAATCACTACCTTATTATTGGCCTAAGTAAATTTATCATGTTGTGTTTATATATTCTGAATATTTCTTTTAATTGGTATTGATTCTTCCATCTCCCAGGAGAAGAGAAATAGTAGTTAAAGGATAGTGGTTATTCACATTCAATTCATTCAACAAACACTCATTGAGAGTTTACTGTGGGTCTGGCATTTTCTATATGCTGAAAACAAAATGACATTTTATAGTCAATATTTATTCTGGTTTTTGTGTTTGTTTTTTTTTTAAATCTGGACACACATCGTGTTCACCCTTGTAAATGAAGTAAAACTTGATAGAGGCCTGAGAGACAGAGTTTAGGAGTTGAAACACAAAGCAGACTTTACCCTGCATTTGAGGGCTGACAGAAGAACACTAGAGAACAGAGAAGACAAAGGAGGATCTCAGACCTTGATCAGTGGTGGTGAAGAGTGGGCATTTCTGAAGGAGAGTATTATATATTGAAATATTGAGAAATAAACAAGGAAAGAAATATTCCATCATCCGTCATTTTTCTCTCTGAGAACTGGAGGGAAGTTTTTGTTTATTTTTTAAGACTTTTTTGATGTGGATCATTTTTAGTCTTTATTGAGTTTTTATGGTATTGCTCCCATTGTTTTATATAAATATATATATTGGTTTTATGGTGACGAGGCATGTGGAATCTTGGCTCCCCAACCAGGGACTGAATCCACACCCTCTGCATTGGAAGGCAAAGTCTGAACCACTGGGTTGTCAGGGAAGTCCCTGAAGAGAGGCTTTTGTAAACCTCAGTGCAAATCTCAAGGAGAACGTAATAAAAGAGTAAAATGGAATAAGTAACAGCCAAATTTAGGCTTCTGTGTACACTGAGAAATTGGAAATGGGAAAGTGGAGAGGATACCACCAATGACAAGAGAAAGATGAGGAAAGTGTTTAAATAAGGCCATTCAACTGCTATGATATCTGGCCATGGAAGCAGGCCCACTCAAATCTACTGTTTGTGTGATTCTTAACTTTCTAATGTGTAGAAAGACTATGGTATAAGATATAGATGGTATATGATTATCAACGTAGCAATAGAGCCACTTAAGAATGAATTAAAAAAAAAATTTTTTTAAGTTTTACAGATGTCTATGACACTATTGGAGGAGGGCATGGCAACCCAGTCTAGTATTCTTGCCTGGAGAATGCTCAATGGCAGAGGAGCCTGGCAGTTGACAGTCCACAAGGTCACAGAGGCAGACGTGACTGAGTGACTAAGCACAACACAGCACATAACACTATAAATCACTAAAATATCAAAATGGTTCCTAGAAAAATTTTTTTCTTTTTCAAATGCAAGATTTCATTAAGGGTTGAGGTGTGAGATGAACATTAAAAATTGGGGCTTGACACTTAAAATGGGATATTTAATAATGCCAAATTATTTATAAAATGCTGTTTTCGTGCCATTTTTACTAGAATTTAAAAAAAAATTTTTTCATGAAATAGAAATGTGATCCAACTCTTAAATTTCAAGAGCAAATGTACCAAGTTCTTGAAACTTTTCTCCCAAAATATTTAATCAAGATGCCCACCTTCTCCCCTAGTCTTAGTCCTAAAGTGCAGATCACAGTAGCTATGGTATAAAATTTTACTGCCTCTAAACATAATTATTAGAAATGAATTTCAATCTCATAACCTCTATAGAGATTTTTTTTTCCTGAAACAATGCCCAATATAACAGCAGGAAGGAAGCTTTCAGCTCATCTCTGAAAAGTCTCCATTTTTCCCTTGAATTTTAAAATTAAATTACTTAGTGATTGTAATGAAGTTGATCTTTCAATGTAACAAGTAGATCAGGAAATATCCTTGTACCTCAGACTATTCCACTGATACACTTTTATTCTAGCTTACCCTGTTTCCTTTGCATCATTCTTGATAAGTGGCCATCAATAATGCCCTGGAGCATCTTTAGTGATAGTGCCTTCACTTCTTCCAGCAGCAGCCTATGTTCATTTTCCAACACATTCATTTAAGAGGAAACTCTTCCTTAGGTTTAATCAACATTTGCCCTTTTAACACATTCCCATTAGTCCTAGAAAACACCCACCGCATCCTACCATTACTTCAAACTCCCAATGTTAAAAACAATTTCATTTTCTCTTACTCTCCAGATGTTTCTCTCCTCCTTCTTTCTTTTTATAGTTTAAGAATGTTTCCTGCCATCAAGTAGCTGACAGTCTAACAGGATTTTTTAGATGTTTAATATAAATATGATAATAAAAATATAGCTATCTTTACAAAGTTCTTGATGTAGTCTGCCTGAATTGTTTTGTTCTTCTCATTGTATCTCAGTATTTTGCTTTGTTTGTCTATCACAATATTCATGTGTGCATGAAAAGTTGCTTCAGTAGTGTCCAACTCTTTGTGACCCCATGGACTATAGCCTTCTAGACCCTTCTGTTCATGGGATTCTCCAGGCAAGAATACTGGAGTAGGTTGCCATTTCCTACTCCAAGGGATCTTCCCCACCCAGGGATCCAACCCGCAATTCCTATATCTCCTGCATTGGAAGTTGGATTCTTTATCACTCTTGTGGCCTATAATAATTGATAAAGGTTTATCATCTGTCTCCATTACAAAATGAACATTGTAATCTCTCTTCAAATGCTAGTTCCTTCTCATATGTGACATGTATAATGCATGCATTCCAGTAGTCATGTATGGATGTGAGAGCTGGACTATAAAGAAAGCTGAGCACCAAACTATTGAGACTTTCGACTGTGGTGTTGGAGCAGACCCCTGAAAGTTCCTTGTACTGCAAGAAGATCAAACCAGTCAATCCTAAAGGAAATCAGTCATAAATATTCATTGGAAGGACTGATGCTGAAGATGAAGCTTTAATATTTTGGCCACCTGATATAAAAAACTGACTCACTGGAAAATACCCTAATGCTGGGAAAGATTGAAGGTAGGAGGAGAAGGGGATGACAGAGGATGAGATGGTTGGATGGCATCACCAACTCGATGGACATGAGTTTGAGCAAGCTCCAGGAGCTGGTGATAGACAGGGAAGCCTGGCGTGCTGTAGTCCATGGGGTCCCAAAGAGTTGGACATGACTGAGTGACTGAACTGAATTGAACTGATAATGCCTACAGTCTTTCAAGAATTTATTCATTGCATACATGGGAGAAAATGTAAAAGTAATAACATATTTTCTAATAATGTCCCCTAAATATTACATTCAATTATTTATTAGAACGTAATAAATATTTGATAAATAATAATCCAGATTTGAAGTGCTATATTACCTAGAATTCAGGAGGTAACAATATTTATTCAGACCCTTAAATTGATACTACTACAAACAGAATGATTTGCATATGGGGTAATTAGCTTAAAAGAAGTAGCCAATGACTGTTGGGAGTGCCAAGTTTCAGCTTCAGCTTTCTATTTTTGGTATTTAATACACTACTAATTATTGAACAACTCTTTCTGCTTCATGCTATGATAGAGAGTCAAAAAACAATAAGCTTCTCACAGACTTAGCAGTCTACTGAGAGCTGGGAGTGGGAAACCCAGTTAAGCAAACAATTATAATACAGTATGGTAACTACCATATTAATAAACTCTATTTTGAACCCATGTGGAATATGTGACTCATATTTGAGTGGATCCCAGAGGACCTGATATCCAATCTAACCTGAAGGATGAAACAGAGAAAGGATTTTCAAGGTGCCAAAATAGTTCCATTGGGTTCTATTTGGTTAGCTCTATTATTAAGTCTTAGTAATGGAAAGATGAGCAATTAGTCTATAAACAAATCATGTCAGGTGTTGTAAAATATACTAGGTATCTTTGGAAGGAATGATGCTAAAGCTGAAACTACAATACTTTGGCCACCTCATGCAAAGATTTGACTCATTGGAAAAGATTCTGATGCTGGGAAGGAGTGGGGGCAGGAGGAGAAGGGGACGACAGAGGATGAGATGGCTGGACGGAATCACCGACTCAATGGACATGAGTTCGGGTGAACTCCGGGAGTTGGTGATGGACAGGGAGATCTGCTACTGCTGCTGCTAAGTCACTTCAGCTGTGTCCTACTCTGTGCGACCCCATAGACGGCAGCCCACCAGGCTGCGCCGTCCCTGGGATTCTCCAGGCAAGAACACTGGAGTGGGTTGCCATTTCCTTCTCCAATGCATGAAAGAGAAAAGTGAAAGTGAAGTCGCTCAGTCTGTCCGACTGTTAGCGACCCCATGGACTGCAGCCCACCAGGCTACTCCGTCCATTGGATTTTCCAGGCAAGAGTACTGGGGTGGGGTGCCATTGCCTTCCCCCCCGGGAGGCCTGGCGTGCTGCAATTCATGGGGTCGCAAAGAGTCGGACACGACTGAGCGACTGAACTGAACTGAACTGAACTGAACTTTGGGCTTTAAGAGCACTGGGAAATCATCGAAGGATAACTTGATTCTGGATGCCCTGAGTAGCAGGTGTGATGACTGGTCAGATAAGCAAATGGTAGAGTGGAGAACTGTTGAGTTCAGTAGGAAAAATTGAATGTGAAAATGTACAGGATCTACTGGGGATCCCAAATGGAAAACCCAAAATGCTAAGAGAAAATCCAGCGATATGGACTGGAAGATGGAAGCCAAGGATAGCTGATTGTCAAGGAGACAGTAGCCCATTCTATCACATTTTACTTATATTATAATAAGAGTATAAAAGAGACCAACGAAGTTAATGATAAGAAGATCGTTGTGAGCTTGGAGTTTCATTAGAGTGTTGGGGTAGAAGCAAGATATCTCTGAATTAAAAAAAAAGAGACCCAGAATTTTAAACTCTATTAATTAGCTGTTTAACATTGGCCAGGGTTGGGAAAAACTTAAGTCTTACTACTCTTATGTGAAACAATGTTCAAATCATTAATCACTCATTTAAAGTTATGAGACATTTAAAATTATCAAAATAAATCTATGACCTTCAGCAAGTTAGTCTGTAGATTTCTTTAAGAACTTTCTGTCACAGTATAACTGTGAGGTTATTTATAGTGTTTATCATGATAGATCCGATGGAGGTGGTTATATATAAATCTCACTGAACCTTTATAACTTCTTAAAATTTGGTTGTTGTTGTTTTTTTTTTTTTTCCTTATTCATCTAAGCCGTGAACTTCTATATCAGACTTGCAGGTAGTTTTTTATAAACTCCTTATCATCATGGCTGTGGGAAGCAGGCACTGGAGTACAGTGAAGCAGTTAGACTTTCTTAGTGTAAGAACTTGGCATGTTTAGTAAATTTTAAATTATGCATATCAGGAGACCAGAAATTTTACTGCAAGGAATTTAACTTATGGAAAAACCTGGACAAACATTATATTTTGGCATGATTTGTCATCACATACCAAAAAAATGCTATAGCCTAGATATCTATTCAGAGAGTTGAGTCAAACAATGAAATGTGTTATAACTTGTTTAAAAGAAAGAGCAAAATCTATAGGCGTAATATAGAGGAATGCTGAAGGAAACTGAAGTTACAGAGCATGAGTATCTTTTTTTTCACTTAAGAAATATGTATACACACATATACCAGCAAGTTTCAGGAAGGAATTCCTTAACAATAGTTATTATATATATCCAGGAGTAGATATGAGTTACCATGAAAAGCGAAAGTGTTAGTCCCTCATCTGTGTCTTTGTGACCCCATGGATTGTACCCAGCCAGGCTACTTTGTCCATGGAATTTTCCAGGCAAGAATACTGGAGTGGGTTGCCATTTCCTTCTCCAGGGAACCTTCCCAATCCAGGTATCGAACCCAGGTCTCCTGAATTGCAGGCAGGTTCTTTACTGCCTGAACCACCAAAAGGACTCTGAGCCACAGAAAGAACTCTGACTTACCATGGGGGGGTTTGATTTTCCTTGTGTGCTTTTTTATGCATGTTTGTAGTTTAAAAAAAAAAAAGGATATATTATTTTTGCAATACTGAAAATAAAGATAAAAACTGAAGATATATATCTGGCCACACATGCTTTTTTTTTTTTTTTTTTTTTGTTTATTTTTTTACACGAACTCCCAAACATGAACCCCCCTCCCACCTCCCACCCCACATCATCTAAACTCTGTAGTATTCTCTCACTGTTTCCTGATCTGTGTCCCACTTTGCTGCCCTATATTACAAGTGTGTGTCTAATGGCAAACAGCACTGTGTAAACTGCTTAAAGGCTGCCTCCTTATCTTCTCCTACTTTACAGTATACCCCATTTTCCTTAAGCCCCATCATCCATCATTCACCTGAAATAAGACTGACAACTGTGTAGGGAAACTTCTTTTATAGAATGATAGACTTGAAGTATTTAATTGATTTGCTTTGATTTAAAAATGAACAGGACCTTGATCTTATGCAAGTCAATATCAAAAGACACTGTTTCTAAGTGTGTGCTCTGAAAGGTTTCGCTGCTTCCTTGAATTGCAATTCTATAGTGGGGAATCGGGGTGAAATCACGTTAGTGAAGAAGGCATGTGTCTGGCAAGTTCCCAAGGCATGAGTATTTATGGCACGATGAACTGTGAGTTTGATGTTGATTCACGCACACAACAAGCAGGTGGTTCAGATCTAATTTTGTTGCCTGCAAAAATGAGCTATTTTAAAATGTGCAAAATGTTTGTTTTATAGAAAATTTTTAGCCAAAATGAACAATAAGTAAATCAAGGTAACTACAGTTAGATTTTCTGTGAAATGAAGTAAACTCAGTTGACATGGTATGGAATACATATTCTATTCTAGGAAGTATGTGAACAATTTGGAGGATGGGATGACAAAGGCTTGCAACCTTTCCAGAGTACTTTTAAATAATGACATATTAAGGGATCATATGAGCTTTGTAAAATAAAGACATGGAGAGGAACCCAAGAACATGTACCTCACCCCCTCACTCCCCCCAAAGAAGAAGGGAAGAAGGAAATGAAGGAGGGAGGCAGGCAGAAAGGGAGGAAGGAATAAAAGATGCTTTCCGTTTCTGATTGTAAATGGCCAGAAATGAGAACATGGTCCTGTATAAAGTATCAGTTCAGTTCAGTTCAGTCGCTCAGTCGTGTCCGACTCTTTGCAACCCCATGAATCGCAGCATGCCAGGCCTCCCTGTCCATCACCAACTCACAGAGTTCACTCAGATTTACATCCATCGAGTCAGTGATGCCATCCAGCCATCTCATCCTCTGTCGTCCCCTTCTCCTCCTGCCCCCAATCCCTCCCAGCATCAGAGTCTTTTCCAATGAGTCAGCTCTTCGCATGAGGTGGCCAAAGTGTGGGAATTTCGGCTTTAGCAACATTCCTTCCAAAGAAATCCCAGGGCTGATCTTCAGAATGGACTAATTGGATCTCCTTGCAGTCCAAGGGACTCTCAAGAGTCTTCTCCAACACCACAGTTCAAAAGCATCAATTCTTCAGCACTCAACCTTCTTCNCTTTCTTCAATTTAAGTCTGAATTTGGTAATAAGGAGTTCATGATCTGAGCCACAGTCAGCTCCTGGTCTTGTTTTTGTTGAAGGTATAGAGCTTCTCCATCTTTGGCTGCAGAGAATATAATCAGTCTGATTTTGGTGTTGACCATCTGGTGATGTCCATGTGTCGAGTCTTCTCTTGTGTTGTTGGAAGAGGGTGTTTGCTATGACCAGTGCATTTTCTTGGCAAAACTCTATTAGTCTTTGTCATGCTTCATTCCGCATTCCAAGGCCAAATTTGCCTGTTACTGCAGGTATTTCTTGACTCCCTACTTTTGCATTCCAGTCCCCTATAATGAAAAGGACATCTTTTTTGGGTGTTAGTTCTAAAAGGTCTTGTAGGTCTTCATAGAACCGTTCAGCTTCAGCTTCTTCAGCATTACTGGTTGGGGCATAGACTTGGATTACTGTGATATTGAATGGTTTGCCTTGGAAACGAACAGAGATCATTCTGTTGCTTTTGAGATTGCATCCAAGTACTGCATTTCAGACTCTTCTGTTGACCATGATGGCTACTCCATTTCTTCTGAGGGATTCCTGCCCACAGTAGTAGATATAATGGTCGTCTGAGTTAAATTCACCCATTCCAGTCCATTTTAGTTTGCTGATTCCTAGAATGTTGACGTTCACTCTTGCCATCTCCTGTTTGACCACCTCCAGTTTGCCTTGATTCATGGACCTGACATTCCAGCTTCCTATGCAATATCGCTCTTTACAGCATCAGCTCTTGCTTCTATCACCAGTCACATCCACAGTTGGGTATTGTTTTCGCTTTGGCTCCATCCCTTCATTCTTTCTGGAGTTATTTCTCCACTGACCTCCAGTAGCATATTGGGCACCTACTGACCTGACATACACAGATGCCAGGGATATGGATCTTCAGGGGCCATTGTCCAGCCTATTGGCATCCCAGGTAGCTCAGTGGTAAAGAATCCACCTGCCAATGCAGGAGACGCAGGGGACAGGGATTTAATCCCCAGATGGCAAAGATCCCCTGAAGGAAGAAATGATAACCCACTCCAGTATTCTTGCCTGGAGAATCCCATAGACAGGGGAGCCTGGTGGGCTACAGTCATATAGTCACAAAGAGTCAGATGCAACTGGGTGACTGAGCACGCACGCACATCCAGTCTCCCCCAGGGAAAGAAGGGGACGACAGAGAACAAGGTGGCTGCAGGGCATCACTGGCTCAACGGACATGAGTGAGAGCAAGCTCTGGGAGACGGTGAAGGACAGGGATGCCTGGCATGCTGCAGTCCATGGGGTTGCATAGTCAGACATGACTGAGTGACTGAACAACATTAGGGACACAGCCTGACCAAGGGGCCTGTGACAGAACAGTCTCCTGTCCAGGTCCACAGAAACTGCTGTCATTCTAAGGTGAAGGGGTGCTGCTGCCCAATGGCTCCAATTACAGCAATATGTGTCAATCTGCTATTTAAATGCAATTTACTTGGCTGTTAATATAGCTAAGGAAATACAGATCTGCTCACCATTCAGCTACTTTGCATCATGTTGTCAAGCCCTAAATGATTTGTTTTTTGCCTGGAGCAGAATTTCAATTTAATGAATGCTGTAAAAATGAATGTGAGCATATTTCTGTAGAATTAAGTTATAAAACGTTAAATTTAGTATGCATTTTTCTGAGGTGTGGCTCATTCGTGACTTCTGTTCCTATCATCTCGTGTTTGCACAACTGATAACTGTCAATTCAACATGAAAACAGTGTTTGAAAATCAGCGGACATTTCACTAAGCTCAGGGCTGAATCTGTTACTGCTGAATTCTGCGGTGATTTATATTCTTAGTCTGTTGACTTTGTTGGCAGGAGTGGGGGGTGGTAATGAGTATGATGTCACTCACAGGGGGTCTAATGTTCACCCAGACATATACAAGATATTTAAACCTTATCTAGAGAATTTTTTCTGTTCTAACCACAGAAAGGAACACTGATATAAGAATAGGCTTAACACTGGCATTAGGAGGGACTCTCTGAGAATTCAGAGTTCAGCTACAGCTCTGCTGAGAGTATTGGCCGAACAGGCAGCAAAGAATGTTCCAGAAAGCATCAGAGCAGACGCTCTTGCTAACAACCATCCTCCTGTCAGTGAAGGCTCCAGTGCCTTTTCCTCTTGCTGTTTATCAGCAGGTGGTGCCTGCCACATTCTTTCCTAATGGCCTAGGAAGGGGATTCCAGTTGCAAAAGTGGCTGTGTGTACAGTTGGGTAGGTTTTGTGATGAAAAAGCCAGCCCAAGTCCCTCTTCTTAGGTTTCTGAGAGGCTCAGGATGGCTTGTGAAGGAAAACAGATGCTCAGCAGCTGCCCTCAAGGTTACAAACAACAGCAGCCCCCCTCTCCTCACCAGCCCCTGCAAGTCCCACAAAAAATACATATTCTCCTTCACAAGGACTCCTTCACAAGGACTCACCAGGCCGCCAGTCAATGGTCGACAGAAATGGAAAATCGATTTTAGATTTATCTCTGCTGGGAATTAAGTATATTCCTTAGAAATAATGAGTTATGAGGTCATCGAGGGCTTGTTCTCTTTCCTGCTTGCAGAGACATTTTAATTTTATAAGAAAAAGTGACTAATTTAACAGGACATTCTAATTCCAGTGATGTGCTTTTTCCCATTTTAATGTCAGTTGAGCCACAAAAATGTTCATTTTTCTCTCCTCATTACTCCTCAGGGTTCAGGAAGAACTGTGTCGCCAAAGGGGAAAAAAAACCGGGTAGCTCCTGCTCCCTCCACCCACCTTCCAAACAACAAAATGTAGTTTTGGCCTCATTCAGCCTGTGTTTTCACTGTTCACTGTGGGGCCATTCCACTCACCAGCAAGATACCCACAAGGCAACATTTTCCATGCTTTTTAGATAGGGGAAGGATATAAGGGAGACCATGCTCAGAACCCAGGACATTCAATAGGGTGGGGAGAGGTTTGATAAGCAAAAGCAAATTATCTTATGTTGTTGATTTTCTCACACGATCCTTGTAACATCCCTTGGATGTCACGCCATAAACCAGAACTGATCTTAGAACCCACATAACATACTCTGCATTTTTCAGCCCCCTGCTCTCATCTAGTGGTCTCCAAACTTAAGAAGGCATCAGCATCACCTGGAAGGCTTGTCAAAATGAAATGCTGAGCCTCACCTGAGAATTTCAGATTCAGATCAGAGGTGCACAGTTTGAGAATAGCAACTATAATGGTTCTCTGATCATCAGCAATCAGCAATCATATTCTAAACAGAGGCATGGAAGAGCTTCAAATACAGAACACCATTCTTCATCTCCTGTTCCCTTCTCTACTTCCTAAAAGAGAAACTGAGAAGGATGGCTGGTATATGCAAGGCCAAGTAGGGAAAAAGAAAAGGGAAGGAAGAAGAGACACCTATTTCTCTTATAACAATGCCTCAATCCAAATAAACTCTATAGTGGACCAGGGCATCCAGAAGATTGTGGCTTTGAAGTGAAGCTCCCCTTGGAAGTGAATGCCTCCTTTACATGGGCAGGACTTGACCCTATGGGAATGACTTCTTTTTTTTTTTTTTCTCCACCATTGCAGCTCTTAGGTTAGTTTTCATGGTTTAGAATACTTTGCATTTCCTATCTTTCTTGAGCTCCCCTGGTGCCATTATTGTGATCCCACAGTCAACTCAGCCACTGAGGCACCCACACAGATGCAACCTCGTTACCAATGTTCTCAATGAGTTTGAGTTTTTCTTCCTCTAGGAGGGTGTATCCCTCTCCCACATATTGTCTCTCTCCCTGTCTTACATTTATTGTTCACCTTTTTCTCTGCTGCTGCTGCTAAGTTGCTTCAGTCATGTCTGACTCTGTGCGATCCCATAGACGGCAGCCCATCAGGCTCCCCCATCCCTGGGATTCTACAGACAAGAATACTGGAGTGGGTTGCCATTTCCTTCTCCAATTTTTCTCATGAGTGAGTTAATCGCTGGATGATTCAATAGTGAATCTGATGCAGTGCAATAAAACACCCAAAATAGAGATAGCCGGGTACTCTGTTTACAAAGGGCAAGGATTTAACAGGACTTCTTTCTCCCACCTTTTCTTCCCCAACAACATCTCTACTCTCTACTCTGGACCTTAGAGAGTCTCCCTCCTCCCCTCTCCCATTCACTTGTGATGGTGAAGACTTTCAGAAAGGAGAATAATGATACTAGTCCCCTCAATGATGGCACAGCTTCTGTAACTTAAAACAAGCCCTGAGCAAGGGCTGTCATGCCTCTGTAGCCCTCAGAGAGCAAGGGGAGGTGATGTGCTCCTCAGAGATGAAGTTTGGCATGACCAAAGCCTACTCGACTCACACATTAAAGATTTCTTTTTAGATGATTTCATCCCAGCAAGTCAGAGTATAACAATAACAGGAGATAAGGCCTCAGGTTTCACTTGTCAGTATTGAAAGTCTCAAGGGTAGTTATTTCAAACTCCCAAAGACTTTATAAAATGAATAGGGTTTGCCTAAAATGGAAAAGGAAATTTAACATTTGTGGACACCTACAATATACCAGGCACTAAGTGAGAGATGCCAGCTATGTGCTGTTTAATTTAGTCACCATAATAGCACTCAGAGGTTGGATTGACAATTTCATAGTTAAAAGAGCTGAGGCTGAGAGGTTATGTAATTTGCCCAAGATCAAATTGAGCCAGGACTTGTCTTTCTTCTATATTAGGTGGCCTTCTTGGAAAGGATATAGTAAATAAAGATGGCAGAATGGGAGACAAAGATAAGCAACCTAAAAAGGAAAATCAAGAAGGAGTGTACAATGGAAAAACATCAAAGACGTTCGCAGGGATTGTGCAACCAAAACATTTCCCATTCTGCCACTGATTCCAATGCGTGTTTTTTCAACTTGCCACCAAGCAATTAACTCAATTTTCTAGGGATACTGACCAGATGTCCCACAAGTTTAACTCAGTTCTGACACTGTCTACCTAGCGATAATGTCAGATTCCACAAGTTAAGGGTTCAGTCCCACAAGACTACATCCCCACTTCAGATGCCAATTGCAAGTCAGTGTTGTCACCTTTGCTGCCAGTTCCAAATCAGAGATTCCTGCAACCACCTCAGGTTTGATTCATTTACTAGTTCAACTCACAGAACTCAGGATATTAGTTTACCTACTAGATTGCCAGTTGATTACAAAGCATACCAAAGGATATTAGTCATATAATATGAAAATACCTAGGTTAAGGCCTTGAAGGTAAGAATTTCTGCCCCATGGAGTTTGTGGCCCAGCACATGGATGTGTTCTGTTTGGTTCACCAACATGGAGACTCTCAGAAATCGCATCCTTTTGGGGTTTTATGGAGGCTTCTTTACACAGGCATGGTTAATTAAGTCATTGGCAATGAGCTGGTGAATTCAACCTGCAGCCCCTCTCTCCAGAAGTCAGAAGGTGGGGCTGAAATTTCAAACTGTCTAATCAAGGCTGATTCCCCTAGCAACCAGCCCCCACCCTTTGGTTACCTAGGAGCGTTCCAAAAGTCACCTTATTAACACAAAATGAGATACCTTAATTAATTAGGGTGGAAGGTGTGTGTGTGTGTGTGTGTGCGCGTGTGTGTGTGTGCGTGTGTGTGTGTGACTCAGTCTTGTCCAACTCTTTGTGACCCCATGGACTGTAGCCCAGCAGGCTCTTCTGTCTGTGGAATTTTCCAGATAAGAATACTGGAGTGGATTGCCATTTCCTACTTCATTTAAGAAATTCCAAAGGTGCTAGGAGTTCTGTGCCAGAAACAGGGAGGCAAACAAAACATACATTTCTAATAATAATTCACAATAAAACAACATTTAAAAAAA
>SJYX01015308.1:350456-366336 GCA_006410675.1 Oreotragus oreotragus | reverse complement strand
AAAACCAAAGACAAGGCTAGAGTGCTACTACCAATGAGGGGTTCTTCAGGGAAAGGAGTTACATGAATAAGAAAGCTGAGCTCCAATTTTTCCTTCAAGATACCTGGAAAAAACCCTGGAGAATTCAATTCCCTTCTTTTCCTTGCCTTTCTTGGGTTATTACTAAGGTGCAGGGAGCCAGATGCAGTCACAACGCCCAGGCAATAAAGGCTTGGTTGGAAAGACAGACCTGCTACACTCTCTTTTACAGCTGGGAGTACACGGTGCTGGTTAGGTTTTACACCAGGTCTGAAAATGCCCCCAGGGTGGCTCTGTCCACAGGCTAACTAGTGGAGACGGTCCAGTCTCGGCTATAGATCGCTCCAGTTCCCTATTCCATGTTGCTGTCTTTACCGACTATAGGAGAGTAATCGAGGTCAATTGCCACTGAATGATACATCCCATACCATCTTTTTATGTCCGTTTAGTGAGACAGTTCCAATAGAGAGAGATTTTCCCAGGGGCCCCCCAGTGAGTTGCTCTCTGCACTTCTCTGCTCCTTACAGTTACAGGTTATGCACAAGCTAATGGGGCTAATTGCTCCAGCCAAAGCCCGTACCATTTCCCTGCCTCCTGCCTGAATGTCACTGTCTTCTTGGGCTTCTGGGTTTCCACATTTTGTAGTCTTCATCATTTAACTGCTGCTGGAAAGAGGGGAAGTTACCACAATTGTAGGCTGGCAGCCTTGACTGTTGTTCTCTGCTCCAGAGAGATTTTGTTTTTCGAATCATAGAATCAAATGATTTAAGAAAAAGAATCCTCAGTGCTCAGGCTCTGCCTTTCAGCTTCAAAGCCTTTTACAAGCTGCAATTCATTAAACACAATAATCGTTTGAGGTCAGTGGTCCGACCTCTACAGAGAGAGGGGCCAAGGCCTCCCACCCCACCCTCTTTCTCTTTGTGTTCCCGACCACAGCAGGCAGGAGGGTGCTCCCAGTGGGCGGCCACCCATGGCCCTCTGCCCAGGCCTGCCTTTCTCTTCCTCCCTGCCAGGGCTCCACGCTCCACTTACCCATCGGGTACACGATCTTCCCTCCTCCAGGCTGCATTTGCCTGCCTTTCACAAAACAGTCAACCCACATTTTTTTGTTTCCTTTATGTAAGTGAGAAATCTCCTAGCCAGAGGGCCCAACCAAGCCTGACATTTCCCACCCTGGAATGGATTTCTACCTGCTTGACCACTTGAGGACCAAGAGCCAAGAAGGATCATACCCTCTGTCAACATGAGACCAAACCAGCATGTCACCCACAGCAGGCAGGCCCATTACCCCAACACGTGCCCTGGGCATCCCAGCCAGCTCCAGGTACCTGTGGGCAGCTCCCCATCTTCTGTTGCCAAGTGGTTGCCTCTCCAGAGGGCGTGTGGGCATAGCAGATCATGGGTCTTGGGTATCAGGGTCACCAAAACAAAGAGTATGTGGTCTACAAGCTCCCGTGAGTCATCTCGCAATTTGTAAGCCTCATTTTGCTTGCTTTCCATTCTTCCACATGGCCCCTACCCAGACCCTTAATTTGAGAGAGGGGAAAAAATAATAAAGCACCCACAAGGTCTGACCGTGGTATATTAAGTTTCATAAGGCAATGCTGAATTGATTTTTATAATTCTTTCCTCCTAGTTCCTTCCATCTCCTAAACGCTGCCCACCAGTTTAAGGAAAAACAAGCCTAGTATCCCCTTAAAATACCACCTTCATAATTCTAGTGTAAGAATGCAAATTTGGTCTACTTTTCACTGCTGAGCATTTCCCATTGATACTGAAAACAATCATGAGTTTCATCCAGGAACAACCTGAGAAGCAAAAACTTGTGCCCGGATCTTCATGGGCCAGAGTTCATGCGGGTAAAAGGTGAGTAACCACACCTCATGCTGGGCCTTCCCCCTCTGGTGCCTTCTTCACCAGAACTCACCCAGCCTCTCTGCCTTTTCTCCAGGTCTGCCCTCAAGGCATATATTTTCTCCACCGCTCTCTCCTCCTGCCCGAAGGTCCATATCCTGCCCTCCCACTCAAGGCTCAGCATTGCTCCTAGCAACTTCACCAAGGCTTTTCTATCTGCTCCAGCTCAAATGGATCTCTCTCTTCTCTGAAGTCTTTACATGTTTGTGCTCATCAATACTAAAAATCATAATTTTGGACCTGGAAGGAGCCTAGATTTCCACGCTGTCCATTTACAGACTAGAAAATAGAGTCATTCTGAGCAGCAGTGAGTCTCCCTATGTCTTACAGCTGGTTTGTAGAAGGGCAAGACAAGAATCTGAGTCTCCCGGCAATGACTTGCCCAACCACCTCCCCTGAAGAAGTTGCCAGAGACAGGGATGCCTGAAAATCCCTAAGGGCATTGGGCAGGGCATACTTAGTCCCCCTAAAAAGCCACTGAAGCAAAAGGCTTCTGCTTTCAGCAGAATTCACGTCATTCCTCTGTCAGGCCACAGCCTGGGACCCTTTGGACAGAGAACATTCAGATGTCACTAACATATTCAAAGTTAAAAACCATCACTTTATTGTGAAATTAACTGGCACCAACCTGACCATGAAGACAAACTGTATGACAGAATTTGGTTATAAAGAGGAGGTCAAGATGACTCAGAAGATATGTGTATTAAATTGGTCTTTTAAAATAATTTCAAACTTATAGAAAAAAATCAAGAGTTTAAAGAACTTTTTTGGAACCTTTTGAGAGTAAGTTGCTGACAAGATGTGCCATGACACCCCAACTCAAAAAATACTTGCGTGCCTAATTCCCACTAAAAAAGATATTGTCCTACATAATATAAACATCAAATTCCAGACACTAACAATGATATATAACTAGTCTCTAATTCACAGACCTCATTCAAGTTTTGCCAATTGTCCAAATAATGTTCTTTATGGTAAATGCACCCAATTCAGGATTGTGTATTAGATTTAGTTGTCATGTCTTTTAATCCCCAGCAATCCAGAACAATTCTTTGGTCTTTCCTTGAGTTTTGTAACTTCAACACTTTTGGAAAGAATACAGGCCAATTATTTCATAGGAAATTCCTCAATCTGCATTTATCTTCATGAATAGATTAGATTTTGCATTTTGTATAGAGATATCACAGAACTGATGCTCTTATTATATCTCAGGTGGGACATCAATCTGTCCCCTTGACATTAACCCTTTATGAGCAGAATAATATATTATCAAAACATATGAAGCAAAAACCTCAGACTTATGAAGGAATCTATAGAAGTACAATATTGTCACCCTGCTTATTTAACTTATATTGCAGAGTACATTATACAAAATGCTGGCCTGGATGACTCACAAGCTGGAATCAAGATTGCCAGGAGAAATATCAACACCTTCAGATATGCAGATGATACTACTTTCATAGCAGAAGTGAAGAAGAACTAAAGAACCTCTTGATTAAGGTGAATGAGGAGAGTGAAAAAGCTGGCTTAAAACTCAGCATTCAAAAAAACAAAGATCATGGCATCTGGTCCCATCACTTCATGGAATATAGATGGGGGAAAAGTGGAAACAGTGTCTGATTTCATTTTCTTGGGCTCCAAAATCACTGTGGACGGTGACTGTAGCCACAAAATTAAAAGACACTTACTCCTCGGAAGAAAAGTTATGACAAACCTAGACAGTGTATTAAAGAGCAGAAGCATCACTTTGCCAACAAAATCTGTATAGTCAAAGCTATGGTTTTTCCAGTAGTCATGTATGGATGTGAGAGTTAGATCCTAAAGGAGGCTGAGTGCTGAAAAATTGATGCTTTTGAACTGTGGTGCTAGACAAAGCTCTTGCAAGTCTCTTGGACTGCAAGGAGATCAAACCAGTCAATTGAAAACGAAATCAGCCCTGAATATTCATTGGAAGAACTGATGCTGAATCTAAAGCTCCAATGCTTTGGCCACCTGATGTGAAGAGCCAACTCACTGGAAAAGATCCTGATGTTGGGAAAGATTGAAAGCAGGAAGAGAAGGGGACAACAGAGGATGAGATCATCGGATGGCATAACTGACTCAATGGAGATGAGTTCGAGCAAACTCAGGGAGACAGTGAAGAACAGAGAAGCCTGGAGTGCTTTAGTTCATGGGGTCGCAAACAGTCAGACACGACTTAGCAACACAACAACAACAACACAGAAACACAATAATAGAGAAAACATTAACAACATACTTTTTTTTTTTTTGCTAGATTAGAGTCAAGAAAAAGAGAATTTGAAAAATATAATTGATACATAGTTGGCTCATTTAATATATATTGACTTTTGGATCAAACAAACAGATAAATATTTTTCCCTATATTGGGTTACTGGGAAATTAGTAACAACTTTCCCACATAAGACATTTACTATTTTAATAATGAACATATTAAAAAGTAAATCACTACGTGATTACTTAAAGTTCCCTTTAGAAATAATTCTTGGGACAAAGAAAAAATCAAAACTCTAATTAAAGAATCCTTCAGTTCAGTTCCGTTCAGTCGCTCAGTCGTGTCCAAACTTTGTAACCCCATGAACACAGTTCAAAAGCATCAGTTCTTCAGCGCTCAGCTTTCTTCACAGTCCAACTCTCACATCCATACATGACTACTGGAAAAACCACAGCCTTGACTAGATGGACTTTTGTGGGCAAAGTAATATCTCTGCTTTTGAATATGCTATCTAGGTTGGTCATAACTTTCCTTCCAAGGAGTAAGTGTCTTAATTTCATGGCTGCAGTCACCATCTGCAGTGATTTTGGAGCCCAAAAAAGTAAAGTCTGACACTGTTTCCACTGTTTCCCCATCTATTTCCCATGAACTGATGGGACCAGATGCCATGATCTTCGTTTTCTGAATGTTGAGCTTTAAGCCAACTTTTTCAGTCTCCTCTTTCACTTTCATCAAGAGGCTTTTTAGCTCCTCTTCACTTTCTGCCATAAGGGTGGTGTCATCTGCATATCTGAGGTTATTGATATTTCTCCCGGCAATCTTGATTCCAGCTTGTGTTTCTTCCAGTCCAGCGTTTCTCATGATGTACTCTGCATATAAGTTAAATAAGCAGGGTGACAATATACAGCCTTGACGTACTCCTTTTCCTATTTGGAACCAGTCTGTTGTTCCATGTCCAGTTCTAACTGTTGCTTCCTGACCTGCATACAGATTTCTCAAGAGGCAGGTCAGGTGGTCTGGTATTCCCATCTCTTTCAGAATTTTCCACAGTTTATTGTGATCCACACAGTCAAAGGCTGTGGCATAGTCAATAAAGCAGAAGTAGATGTTTTTCTGGAACTCTCTTGCTTTTTCCATGATCCAGCGGATGTTGGCAATTGGATCTCTGGTTCCTCTGCCTTTTCTAAAACCAGCTTGAACATCAGGGAGTTCACGGTTCACGTATTGCTGAAGCCTGGCTTGGAGAATTTTGAGCATTACTTTACTAGCGTGTGAGATGAGTGCAATTGTGCAGTAGTTTGAGCATTCTTTGTCATTGCCTTTCTTTGGGATTGGAATGAAAACTGACCTTTTCCAGTCCTGAGGCCACTGCTGAGTTTTCCAAATTTGCTGGCATATTGAGTGCAGCACTTTCACAGCATCATCTTTCAGGATTTGAAATAACTCAACTGGAATTCCATCACCTCTACTAGGGTTGTTCATAGTGATGCTTTATAAGGCCCACTTGACTTCACATTCCAGAATGTCTGGCTCTAGGTGAGTGATCACACCATCATAATTATCTGTGTTGTGAAGCTCTTTTTTGTACAGTTCTTCTGTGTATTCTTGCCACCTCTTCTTAATATCTTCTGCTTCTGTTAGGTCCATACTGTTTCTTAAAACATTATAAATATAAGGGCAGGATTTTTAGCAACATGGATGGACCTAGAGATTGTCATACTGAGTGAAGTAAGTCAGACAGAGAAAGAAATATCATATGGCATCCCTTATATATAGAATCTAAAGATAAATGATACAAATTAGCTTATAAAATAGAATAGACTCACAGACTTAGAGAAGAAATTTATGTTTATCAGGGAAAGGATGGGGGGAAGAGATAGTTAGGGAGTTTGGGATGTACACACTGCTATATTTAAAATGGATAACCAACAAGGGCCAACAGTATAGCACATATCTTCTCAGTGTTATGTGGCAGCCTGGATGAGAGGGGAGTTTTGGAGAGAATGGATACATGCTTATGGATGGCTGAGTCTGTACGCTGTTCACCTGAAACTAACAGAACATTGTTAATTATCTATGTGTGTTCATATGTTGTTGTTTCAGTCCTGTCTGACTCTGTGCAACCCCATGGACTGTAGCCCACCAGGTTCCTCTGTCCATGGGATTCTCCAGGCAAGAATGCTGGAGTGGGTTGCCATGTCCTCCTCCAGGGGATCTTCCTGACCCAGGGATCAAACCTACATCTCTTAAGCCTCTTACACTGGCAAGCAGGTTCTTAACCACTAGCACCACCTGGGAAGCTGGCTATACCCCAAGACAAAATAAAAAACTTTAAAAATAAATAAATATAAGGGCAAGAAGAATCTATGATTACTCAAGTAGTGTGTAATGCTTCAGAATTGTACAGACAGATGAATAAAATTATATAAAGTTCCCAGAAACAGAGTTCATATATAAGTATTTCATATATCAGCAAGGTGGCATTTTGTATCAATGAAGGATGACTCTATTATTTAATAAATGGTGCTGGGAAAATAGGTTAACCTCAAGATGTCAGGGGAGGAAGTGAGACTTCTTCCTTGTACTATGTACCAAAAATTACAAATGATTAAAACCAGTCCATTTTGAAGGAGATCAACCCTGGGATTTCTTTGGAAGGAATGATGCTAAAGCTGAAACTCTAGTACTTTGGCCACCTCATGTGAAGTGTTGACTCATTGGAAAAGACTCTGATGCTGGGAGGGATTGGGGGCAGGAGGAGAAGGGGATGACCGAGGATGAGATGGCTGGATGGCATCATGGACTCGATGGACGTGAGTCTGAGTAAACTCCGAGAGATGGTAATGAACAGGGAGGCCTGGCGTGCTGTGATTCATGGGGTCGCAAAGAGTCGGACACGACTGAGCGACTGAACTGAACTGAAAGTGAAGTGAAGTGAAGTGAAGTCGCTCAGTTGTGTCCCACTTTTTGTGACCCCATGGACTGTAGTCTACCATGCTTCTCTGACCATGGGATTTTCCAGGCAAGAGTACTGGAGTGGGTTGCTTAAAATGTTATTTCTAAATATTAGAAAAAAGATGACTATTCTATCCTATAGGAGAAACAATCTCCCTAAATAGCATCATATATAGATAGCCTAAAGTTAAAAGATGAGTCCATTTGATTATATAACATTTGAATAATTACAAACTAAAATTAAAAGAAAATAAAATATAAAAGTATTTGCATTACATAAAAGAAAGAGAAGGCATACTAAAGTATACACAGCTCTTATAAAGCAATTAAAAACAGGGAGACCCCATTTATTGGTGATATGTATGTATATACGTCAACAATAAATAAATAAATACCAAATCACTGTAATAAAAAGATTCAAATTAAAATAATGACATAGAACTTTCTATTTCTCAACTAGACAAAGATTAACAAAGAAACAGTCTATCCAAGGTAGACTGTAAAGAGAAACAAATATTTCATATATTACTGATACAAATATAATTTAGAACAATTTTACTGGAGAGAAACATGCCAGTGTGTATAAGAAATTTAACATGAGCATTCCACTTCTAGAAATGTATTCTAAATATATACTTATAAAGGTGAACAAAGACTTCAGTTAAAATTAGAGACAACCTACATGTCCAAAAATGGAGGTTTGATTGACTAAATTAAGGTACATGTAAAAAGATGGAATAATAGCTCTTAAAATCATTTTATAGAAAAACATATAATGCTGAGTAAGAAAGACAGGATGTATGACATATTCCTCCTTTAGTTAAAAATATATACACACATATAATATATAATATATGTATGTATAAATATGCATATATATTATGTATGTATATATAATATATATATACATACATACATGAAAAAGGGCTTTCCTGGTTACTCAGTGGTAAAGAATCTGCCTGGCAATACAGGAGACACAGGTTCAATCCCTGGGTTGGGAAGATTCCCTGGAGAAGGAAATGGTAACCCACTCCAATATTCTTGCCTGGGAAATCCCATGGACAGAGGCACCAGGTGGATTACAGTCCATGGGATCGCAAAAAAGAGTCATACATGACTTAGCAACTAAAACAACAAATGTGTGAAAAAGACCAGATGAATTTATGTAAAAATATTAACATCATGAGAAACCCTGGGCTGGATGAAACACAAGCTGGAATCAAGATTGCCAGGAGAAATATCAATAATCTCAGATATGCAGATGCAGAGAAGGCAATGGCACCCCACTCTAGTACTCTTGCCTGGAAAATCCCACGGACAGAGGAGCCTGGTAGGCTGCAGTCCGTGGGGCTGCTAAGAGTCAGACACGACTGAGCGACTTCATTTTCACTTTTCACTTTCATGCATTGGAGAAGGAAATGGCAACCTACTCCAGTATTCTTGCCTGGAGAATCCCAGGGATGGTAGAGCTTGGTGGGCTGCCATCTATGGGGTCACACAGAGTCGGACACGACTAAAGTGACTTAGCAGCAGCAGCAGCAGATATGCATATGACATCACCCTTATGGCAGAAAGTGAAGAAGAACCAAAGAACATCTTGATGAAAGTGAAAGAGGAGAGTGAAAAAGTTGGCTTAAAGCTCAACATTCAGAAAACGAAGATCATGGCATCTGGTCCCATCACTTCATGGCAAATAGATGGGGAAACAGTGGCTGACTATTTTTCTGGGCTCCAAAATCACTGCAGATGGTGATTGAAGCCATGGAATTAAAAGATGCTTACTCCTTGGAAGGAAAGTTATGACCAACCTAGATAGTATTAAAAAGCAGAGACATTACTTTGCCAACAAAGGTCCATCTATTCAAGGCTATGGTTTTTCCAGTAGTCATATATGCATGTGAGAGTTGGACTATAAAGAAAGCTGACGCCGAAGAATTAATGCTTTTGAACTGTGGTGTTGGAGAAGACTCTTGAGTCTCTTGGACTGCAAGGAGATCCAACCAATCCATCCTAAAGGAAATCAGTCCTGGGTGTTCATTGGAAGGACTGATGTTGAACCTGAAACTCCAATATTTTGGCCACCTGATGTGAAGAGCTGATTCATTGGAAAAGACCTTAATACTGGGCAAGTTTGAAGGCAGGAGAAGAAGGGGATGACAGAGGATGAGATGGTTAGATGGTATCACTGACTCAATGGACATGAGTTTGGGGAACTCCGGGAGTTGGTGATGGACGGGACGCCTGGCGTGCTGCGGTTCATGGGGTGGGTGGCAAAGAGCCAGATATGACAGTGCGACTGAAATGAAATGAACTGAATTGAATTAACATATTAACAAGAGTTGTCCCCACTTAGATGATTTTTGTTTTCCTATTGGTGTTGTAGTTTTCATGTTTTCTGTAGTGAGCATGGATGTTTTCATAAACAGGAAAAGAAAATCCACTTTTAAAAGAAAAAAATGATTGAGCCCTTTAATGACCATCACTAATTTTTTTCTCCCCAAAATTGCTGGTAATGAGCTTAGTTCAATAAGTCAAAACCAGATATACCCAGGCTGCCTTCTCCCCTATCCCTGCTCATCCACCCCTCCTCCTATGGCTGCATCCCCAGGGTGTTCCTCGATATACTTTGTACACAAACTGCTCCTTCTCCGAGCTCTGTCCTGGGTTCCTGGAATAAGGAAGCACCAGGGAAGCCCCCGTCCTGAGCCCTGGGGTTCCACGGCAGCTCCAATCTTCCACCCCCCACCCCTGTGGACAGTGTACCCTTAAGCAGACTCATCCCTGCATGACTCTGCTGAGCCCCAGCCAACCCCAACACAATGGGAACTTCACAGCTTCCACAGAAAGGAAGCCAAGCGAAGAGTCCAGCATGGTCAGAACAAAGTGTCCAAGTTGCAGAGCAGAGGGCAGCCTGTGGCAATTGTCACTAACCATGTGTTCAGACTGACAGCAGAGACCCATGGAATGGTAGTGACTAACCAGAGCATCTGAGGCCAGTCTGGGATGATTTTTTTTCACAAGCAGACACGAATCGCTCTACAATAATTGAGATTAACTGTGTAGAACAAAGCTAAGACGACAGTGCCACTATTCCCCCAGGCACTTGGCCTAGGCGAGCCTAGCTTCTCTAGATTTCTCCAACAAAAGAGAGGGGAGATGGACAGTAGATGGAGTAGGTTCCAGGCCACAAAGCACAGTGGTACTGAAAGCTTCTGTTAGCGTCTAAGCCCCTCCCCACTGTGTGTGTGCTCAGTTGCTCAGTCATGTCCGACTCTTTCCGACCCCATGGACTGTAGCCTGCCAGGCTCCTCTGACCATGGGATTTCCCAGGCGAGACTACTGGAGTGGGTAGCCATTCCCTTTTCCAGGGGATCCTCCCAACCTGGGGATCAAACGCATGTCTCTTGCATCTCCTGAATTGGCAGGTGGATTCTTTACCACTGTGACACCTAGAAGCCACCCCACTAGCTTCTGTCAAAAGAAAATGAAAGTGAAAGAGTCCATTGAATACTCCAGACCAGAAAACTGGAGTGGGTAGCCTTTCTCTTCTCCAGGGGATCCTCCCAATTCAGGGATCGAACTCAGGTCTCCCACATTGCAGGCAGATTCTTAATCAGCCCTGCCACCAGGGAAGCCCAACTTCTGCCAACTAAAGTAATTTCTAGAAACCTAAAGACAATCAATCCATAGTAGTCCATGTGAGTGGATGTGTGGCCTTCTCCTCAGAGGGCCCATTAAACACAGCATGGCAGGCAGGGCATTCTGGGGAGAGGGAGGCAATGATGAAGGTGTTTCCTAAGTGACCAGATCTAGGAGGAAGCCATGAGTGATTCAGGGGCCACGGCAGGGCTCCAGGGCCATCAGGAAAGAGGGAAACCAGAAAAGGGGAGCATTTCAAGCAGGGTGTAGAGGTTTGAAGACATAGTTTCCCTCATTTTTTGGTCCTGGCCAGCCCTGGGTTTGGGGTTTCCACCTATCTTCAGTGTGGTATACAGGGAAAAAGGGTTGGTACTCGGCTGAGATCCATCAGATTCTTGTTCTGCACTGAGGGTAATCATTGGTATCAGTCTGGTTATTTGGAAGAAAATTTGATATAAAATACATATGTGTTTAACATTTTGAAGAGTCTATTCATTTGCACATGCTGAGCTCTGAAGCTTTGGCTTGAACGGCAAGCACTGAAATGTGACCAGATCCTTCTGTCTCCTTCGCCATCCACCATAACTTCCCTGTCTAGTGTCCTAGCTCTCCTGAGAGCTTCCTTCTGCAGGGAGTGGAGGATGGAGAGTGGCAGGCATGAAAGAGAAGCCAAGACTACTGAACATCAATGGGTTCCAGCCATGTACTGGCGCAAACTCACTGTAATGTGTTCCTGATTCTAGAGGTCATATTATTTTCCCTTAACCCAGTGAGTTAAGAAGGGAATTAGATTGTACCGTTTCATGATATGAATCTCACTTTGCCTACAGATACACGAGCCCCCCACCTCCCGCCCCACCCCGCCACCAATTAATTATAGCTCATGCCTATCCTCTAAGATGTCTTAAGGATCCCAGACTGCTCCAGGCAGGGGACATGAAGAGCCAAAGTTACATCTCAACAGGAATCCAAGGAAAGCCCCTTTATTCTGTATAGTCAGCACTGTGGCTTCCATGAACTTTTTTTCTTGGTCTACAAGAAGCTTAGAAAACAGTATTCCTTTTGAGGAAATGATTTCAGTACTCATGTTTTGTCATGTGTAATTCAGTAAAGAGACTCCTTGGGAAGCATCTCATATCAGTGGACTTTGATAATGCCAAATGTTTTCTTTGTGCCTTGCATATTGCTCTAAATTATGAATCCTAAACTAGGCTTGCTATATTGCTGTTACTGTAAGTGATATTTATGCTACTGATGACATATACATTTAAAAAATGATCATGGAGGGCTCGTTCTGCATCTAGACCAATAACAGATCCCTGACATATTACAAACTGGAGGAAGGATGGAAAGAGTGAAAAAAAAGAAAGCTAGAAATAAAAGTCTCCTTCCTCCCACTCTTCTCCTTTATCAAAGTGGCTTTGTTTTTGTCTCTCTCTCTTTTTTTTTTAAGGAAAACAAGGAGTGTTTTTTATTTTTTCATAAATCATAGTCTTTTAGAGACATCTCCATTAAAAATAAACAGAGGTTCTTACTAAATTGTTCCAAGTTTACATTCTTTGATGAGTTTGGGCAGGCAGGAGAGAGAAATATTTTCCCTAAGTGGCCACCTGGCAACTGTTCTCCTCATTAAAAATAAACAGAGGTTCTTACTAAATTGTTCCAAGTTTACATTCTTTGATGAGTTTGGGCAGGCAGGAGAGAGAAATATTTTCCCTAAGTGGCCACCTGGCAACTGTTCTCCCATCTCTTGACCCCTCTCCTGAGAACTCCCTTGCTTAATTCAAGTCTTGTATTTGCTTTGGGCTTTCATTCAATACAGTGGGTCTTCTCTGCAAAAGAGTCATTCCAGTCCCACTGACAGCCCTGGTTCTGGGTTCTCCTTTCCTATGAATCATGTGTTATATCACTTCATTTCCCCCATTTCTGTTTATGGGGAAGATTTATTATTATTATTTTTAATCTACCTTAATGTCTTATGTCCAATTGCACTGATTCTCTTTACACCATTAGAATTTCAGAAAAATCAAAGTCAATAGTAGCCACTGGCCTAAGGATATAAAGATGCAACTGAATTGACAGAAATAAATCTTTATATTTAAGGTCAACTGATTTTTGACACAAAATTCAATGAGGAAAGAATAATCATTTTAACAAACAATGTTGGGAAAATTGTATGTCCACCTGAGGAAAGGTAAACTCTCATACCATTCACAAAAATTAACTTAAGATGGATCAGAGACCTAAACGTGAAAGCTAAAATATAAAACGTTTGGAAGAAAACAGGAAAAAAATCTTCAGAAACTTGGGGTAGGCAAAACTATCCTTGATACAACACCAGAAAAGTATGAACCATGAAAAGAAAAGCATTGATAACTCAAATTTATTAAAATTCAAAATTTTGTGCTTCAAAGCCCTGATTAAGCAAACGAAAAGATAAGCCGCAAACTGAGAGAAAATATTTTTGCAAATTACTTACATGGTAAAGGACTGAAAATATAACAGAAAAAAAAAAACTCTCTAAGACAAAAATTCATATAAAAGTTGACCTAAGGTATGAATCAACATTTCACCAAAGAAGATATATGAATCACAAATAAGCTCACAAAAGGAAGTTCCATCTCATTAGTCATTAGAAGAATGGAAATCAAAACCACAATGAGGTACCATGCCCACTAGAATGGCTATAATAAAAAAGACAGATAATAGCAAATGTTGTCCAAGATGTGGAGAAACAGGAAACCTCACACAGTGCCAGCAAGAATATAAAATAGTACAGATGCTTTGAAAAAGGTTTTACAGTTTCTTAAAACTTAGACATAAATCTACCATATGACCCAGGAATTCCAGACCTACTGATTTAACCAAGAGAAATGGTAACATATGTCCACACTAAGACTTGCATGCAAATATTCACAGCCATATTGTTCATAATAGCTTAGAAGTGGGCATAACCCAAATGTCCATAAATTGATGAATAAACAAAATGTGGTATATTCATACATTGGAATATTCTCAGCAATAAAAAGGAATGAAAGATTGATATATACTACAACATTAATAAACTTCAAAGAAAGATGCCATATATGAAAGACTACATATTGAATGATTCCATTTATGTGAAATGTAAAGAAAACGCATGAGATATAAAGAAATGTAAAGAAACTGGAAGTAAACTAGAGATTGTCTGACGCTGGGGACAGGAAAAGATTAAAATGATACGAGAAACTTCACTAGCGTAATACAAATATTTCTAAATGATTATTGAGATTTTACATAAATTGACATAAAAATCATTGAACTGCACACCTAAAACGGGTGAATCTCATGATACATTATTTGTTAAAAGTCAGTAGCCACCAAAGGAAACATGATAGAAGGTGTAAACCCAAACTCTCAATCTTAACTTCAAATTCTTTCTATTATTTGTTAATCCTTTTTATTTTATTTTAATTTTAATTTTTACTTTATTTTACTTTACAGTACTGTATTGGTTTTGGCATACATTGACATTACTGGAGTGGGGTGCCATCGCCTAGGGTCTACCAAATTGGCCAAGTCCTTTAACTTCTGATAGCCAGGGAGAAACACAAACAGATACCTGTTTATGGACTCTCCAAGGCCAAGGAGAATGCAGCCTTGTCCCAAACCCCAAGTCAGATTATTCATCAGTTTTCCGTTCCTTTAATAGTTATGTTTCTTTTCTTCTTTCAACTGAGAGGTAGCTGATTATTAGACAGTCAAGATTCTTCTAAAGAAGAAATATGAATTGTGAGATTTCAGAACATATGTCTGTAAATCCAAAACCTGTGGCTGCTTCTCTCCAGGGTTAACCCTGAAATGGTAACTAGGGGATGTGTGTTTAACTTACTGTCAACCATGATCCCAATCAATGTTATTTTCTATTGCCTTCAGCTGGAAGAATTCAAGTCAAGAAGGACTTGTACAGAAACTACGTTGGGGAGATGACAAAGGTCTAGTTCTTGTTTAAGAACTGGGATCTTTTCTTCCATAGGCAGGAGAGAAGGGTGTGAGAAATCTCCTGCTGACACAAAGAAGGGGTTCTCGTAACTGCTTACTCTACCCACAACAGTTCTGAACCCTATCAGACAAAAGGTGGCTTGTTCCTCTGCAGACTCAGTGATATGCGGAGTTGGCTGAGGTGGTTCCAAAAGGTGTTTGGCCAGTGCAAATGAATGAGCTTGGAGAAGGGCTTGCCAAGTCCTGTTAAGGTTTATAGAAGTCAAGAAGCCATGGCATTCCAACTCTGGTCATATTTCTCCAGTTCGGCTTAAGTTTTGTGCCTGCAGTTGACTGCCTTTTTTGTATTTTGATTTTCATTAACACAGAAGGCTTGCTGTTGGCAATAACGCCATGGAACGTCCTTGCTGGAGCTTAACATTTCAGCACATTTTGCATTGCCTAATGATGGGTTTGTGGTGTGCCAGGAAGGGACTGTTAACGCTTTCCTCCTAGAACTGGGTAGAACTATCCCTGTGCAGACCTCAACTAGTTCAAACAAAGCTTCTGTAATGGCAGAGGGAGAGAAAAGCTGCTATAAATACTTTTAAAGGCTGCATAGGTGATTTACAACTCGCTTTATTAATCCTATAAAAAGGCACAGCTGAACGCCTTTAAGTTACATGCATACAGATGACTAATTAAATACACAGTTAAAAGTCTTGACCCAGCACAATTCTGACCATTAAAGAAATAAGTCTTGAATTACCCTCTAGGCAAAAGTTTTTGGATACATTTGTGGGTGGAAGAGGATGAGGGGTGAGGTGAAGGGAGAAGGTTGACACAGTAGATGACGGCAGGTGACAGAGAAGGGGGGAAATTGAGTTCCTGCTGGTCCATGTTTATCCAGCATCACAACACTTACTGGCCAACACAGCAGCCGTAGAACTGCCCACCACGGCCAAAAGCCACTTCCTCTCACCTCTGACAACAACTGGACTATGGTTAGTTTGAGTAGGGGCAACTTAAGGTGGCTTTGGATGCAGAAAGAATAATAGAATCCTAACATTCTGGTGGGGTGACATCTCATAGGCTTGCTGACCTCAAATGGTTTATACTTTTAAAAACTGATACTTGGGGATGAGGGGATTTTTTTTTTTT